>JBBPNE010000121.1:0-50203 GCA_038090735.1 Xerocomellus amylosporus | reverse complement strand
AGAACGAGGTCGCGGGCGGTGGCCTCGATGTGACTTCTTGGTATATCAATTCTGTCGACAGGGTGAATCGCGGGTCGGGTACACGGGCGCGGGTACCGACCTTTCAACCGTTCCCTCGGCAGTGGCTTTCCGTTGTCGAAATCGAAGAAGGAAGGATCGATGGGATCCGCGACGGGCTCCTCGTCCACGTCATGGTAAAGCTAAAAGGCATGTCGAATAAGCAGTCGTTTCAGTGGACATGAATACGCACCTCAAAGTACGGGTGTGAAGGGCCTCAACGACCGCTATACGTCGTTTTGGACTAGACGTGGCGCATTTTTCCAAAAAGTCGATTGCCTGGAAGCGGTCGTTTAGAGACGAGATATGTTGGTGTTTAGAAGCGTACCAGTTCGTTGGCACCATGGAACATTGTCTTGAAATCCTTTCCTTTCCTAAATGGCGGGGCGCGAATGTACTCGCGAGATCTGGGTGACGAGATTGCATAAAAGTCGTCGATGGAAGGGGGTACCGAGGACGTCAAGGATGAGGGAGAGCTGGTCATGATCTTGAAATGAAAATTGGTTGGACAAGTCGTCTGAAAGGTGACATGACTCACAGTTGCGTCCGGGGAACATGGGTTTCCCACCGAGAATCTCTGCCAACACACAGCCGACGCTCCACATGTCTATCGCGCGCGTGTATTCTTTGAATGTCAGCATGACTTCCGGTGCGCGATACCACCTGGACGACGCGTCGGAACCAAGACTGAGGGGAAACGAGGGTGCACGCACCGTGTTGCTACGTATTCGGTCATGAACGTGCTGCTGTCGTTGGCAACGTTTGGAGGCGGTCGTGCTGATCGCGCGAGGCCAAAGTCGCAGAGCTGGGACGTGGATTGAAAAGCGACGCCGAGGACGGGTGTTGTGACTCACTTTGAGATCGCAGTTGGCGTTGAGGAGCAGGTTTGACGGTTTCAGATCACGGTGGAGGACGTCGGCCGAGTGGAGGGCCTTCAAGGCTCGGAGGGTCTGTATTGTCAGGCCGGCGTTTCGGGAAGGGAGTGAGGATTACCTGGTATATAAAATACTGACAGTGGTCGTCGCTGAGTCTCTGCGTTCTGATGACGCGATGCAGGTCGGTCTCCATGAGCTCCTGCACGAGATAGACGTCTCTGAACAGCTCGAAGCTGGGCGGCTGGAGGATGTCGAGGATGGAGATGATGTTTTCGTGGCGAAAGTGGCGGAGCAGCTTGATCTCGCGGAGGGTGCGGAGACAGAACATGGAGTGGTCGAAGGTGATGCGTTTGATGGCGACCTTGCGCTGGGAGGACTGGTGGACGGCGGAGCTGGGGGGGGGTCAGCGGGGGATGTGTGGGCGCGGGTGGACTGACCAGACGATGCCATACGCGCCCTCGCCGATGACGTCGAGCACGCGATACGCGCCGTCGACGACAAAGTTTTCGAGTCGGTGGTCCATGGCAAGAGGCGCCGGTCGGACTTCGGATGCCAACCTCTCGCCCCCATCGTGATGGCGGCGGTGGACGGACTTTGGAGGACACCCGAGGCGGGCCATGTGTCCGCACAGCCAGCCAGCGTGCAGCCCCCCTCGCCGCCGTCGCTGCCCCCGCGACAGTGGTACTACCACGCCCCGACTCGCCCCTCCTTCAGCATGCCTGGCCCGCCCGTCTCCGCTCCCCTCGTCACCGACCCCACGCTCCAACACATCTTGTCGTCGCTGGGCATGCTCCAGTCCCAGTTCACCGCGTTCCAGGAGAGCCTCGGTGTGGTCTCGTCCGACGTCAGGGATGCCCTTGCCCAGCTCCACGCCCTCCGCACCGCGCAGAACACGGCAGACAAGTCCATCGCAGAGCTCGAGGATGTGGTTGGCGTCAGCCCCAGAGGCCGTGCGCGACGGGGCAGAGGGCGTGGCAGAGGCGGGAAAGCGGAAACCCCGCTCCACGTCGAGAGTGCTGACCCCGAAAGGACGCTCATTCAGAGCATGGCTGCGATCGAAGCGATGCTCGCTCGTGGCGGTCGTGCATCTCATTCTCGTGAGTGGCACTCGTCTTGCTGCGAATCGACGCTCGATCTAGCCCACAGATCTACCACCATCTGCGAATCTTGCGGGGGGCGCATCCTTCCCCACATCGCATCTCCAATCGGTAGATCCACACCCATCCACTTGTGCGACCTCGCAATCCGACTCAGCATCACCTCCTTCTTCAATCACGATTCCTACATCAGAACCAGAGACGCCGCCGCCGCCTGCAGTGCCACTAAAGGGTACGTTCAGCTTGTATGCGCTTCCCTTGTGCTGCTTTCGTTCCCAAACGTGGCAACCTCTACCCTTTGCGTAACTAACCGACTATTGTTCAGAATACGCTGACGCGTCGATCCATGCATGTCCACCCTCACCTACATCGTCTTCTCTCCCGCATTCTTATGGACTTGCACCCGTCGTCGATCCAGGTAGGCTCCAACGTGACTGTCCCTCCCATGAACTCACGTTGGTGTACAGCGACGCCCGGGAGGTCTACTGACAATTCCGGTTAGTCTTTCTCCTATTTCCGTTCGTATGTCCAGTATTTGTGCATATATGGGGTTCACGCCTCGCCCGGGTGCCTGGTTCATTGGAGCTGCCTCTCCTCCACCGAGAGGATCGCTTCGTTGTTTCTCTTAGGCATCCGTGGCTTGTGACATGTTCTGGATCGATCGCTGACTCGAATGATCCAGCACGACCGCCGACCCCATTTACTACAGAGTATTTGTCTTACTTCGTACGCGACATCCACCTCCCTAGCTCACCACACAGTCAAACACCACGAGGCGATATCGATCATCCACTTCCCAGCTCGGCGGCCTCAGATACCCAGTTGCCTACACGCGCGACCTCGGCTCCTCCCTTGTCTTCCTCCCCGAGCGAACCTGTCGCCGACAACCGAGCTCAGTCGAGTATCCTACCCACAGCTCCCAGTTCTCCAGACACTTCAGGCGTACCTTCAGCCAGCGACACTGTCCCGTCGGCTCCAGCAAGGATCTTGGTCCAGAGTCCACTACTCCAAACACCCTCTCTCACGACTGAGGGTGTAGATTCCTCGATGACATCACCTCAGCCTGGTGATCCGAAAACTTTGTTCGCTTCTCCTTTGAGCTCTCCAAGTAGTCCTCGTGACACGCCGATCTCGGCGCCTGGTGCTTTAGGATCTGGGGTCCACCTAGGTTACCCTGGGCAACCCCACACCGAGTTGGATTCAGAGGATGCTCAGATGACCTGCGGTACAGAGGGTGACGAGGCTTCCTTTGCAGGTGGGTTTAAAACGGCTCATGGATCCACATCAACCCATCGTCGACCATCTCCCACAGTCGAGGTCGACGATGGAGGATTTGGATTGCCATCCGGTCTTTGCACCCCGCCTTCCGAGACGGCCGCCGACGACCATGAGCCCGGGATGATCAGCCGCTTGACGCGCGAATACGGCTCCGTCAAAAATCTCAGACTGATTTCGCGAGCTTACCTTGCTCGGAACTTGCCCGTGATACCCACTCCTCCGTCTTTGACACCGGAGCCGTCGGTGGAGGAAGATCGGGAGATGTTTTCGGGTACAGATCGGGCATTGGCTCGACAAGATTTGCAAGGGGTGGTTTCTGAGCTGTCATTATTCACGCCTCCTCTACTTTCGCCGCCTCCAGATGATGAGAGCCCGCTTGGTGATGATGTGAGTGGGCAAACAGAAGGGCACGCGGGCTCCCCGGATGACGCAGGGGGGGCAGTCGGTTATGGGGGCAACGCTGATGAAGAGAGTGCGGATGCTCCGATGTACGACTCATTGTCGAGTCCCCAAACCGACCGGGAGGCGGCGGACTCGGGGGTGCCTGTGATAACTCTTACGAACGAGCCAGGGTCGATGGCTGTGCCTGACGGAGATGCACCTCAAGTACGAGTGGCCGGGGGTGTCGATCTATCTAGGGCCCCCAGACCGTCAGAGCAACCGAACAGCAACACCGAGTCGCCTAGTTCCAACAGCGACCCAACGTATTCCCCCATGACGAACGCGTACGAGCGCTTCTTTTGTTTTTCGTCCCCGTGGCATCGTCCCTTGGACTCGCCGGTGACGTCCGCGATGCCCTCACGGTACGCCACCCCCTCCGAATCTTCCTTTTCCGATTCTCGTCCGACGTGGGATGGTGACGAAGACGAGGTGCTGCGTGCGCTCGTGCAGGGCGCGTCGGGCGTGTCGACGCCCATGCCGGGCTCCGCGTCGCTCCCTCTCTCGACGATGTTTTCACGCCAACCTTCCTCGTCTGTTGACCCTCTCTCGACGCACGCCACCCCTACATCTTTATCTTTTCCGTGTGCGCCAGAGTCGAGTTCCGAGTCGTTTGGCGTCGACCCGTCGTTGCTGCACCACGATCCCTCGTTGTTACTCCCTGCGCGTGGTCGCGAATCACAGAGTTCACCGCTCGTCTCGATCGGGTCGTTGTCCTCGTTGACGTCGTTGGATGACACGGACGTGGATGTCCCCGCGCACCATCACGCCAGCCTGAGGGACCGCCGTTCTGAACCGTATCACGCCGCGTCGCGTGCCTTGGGCCCGTCCGTCGTGCGTGCCGCGTCGGAAGCCACGCCCACGACCACGACCACGACCACGACCACGACGGTGGATGTCGGTGGAGATCCGTCGGTTGGAGACGCTGGGTCGTCGCAATCGCAACAGGATTTGGTGGGCGGGCCGAGTGCGTCGGTCGGGGAGCTGGCGAGGCTTGCGAGAAGGGATCCGCTCAAGATTTACCTGAAGCTTCCGGCGATGCGGGGGTTGAAGAGGAAGCGGGGTGGTGGTGGCGGCGATGACAGGGGAGAGGGAGAAGATGGGGGCGCAGATGGCGAACGCGTGGCTGAGGACGGGGCTGGTATCGTGACGCCCGTGGACGAGGCTTTTTCCACCCAGGTACGTCGACTTGACTCTGTGGGTGGTGACGTGATTGAATGTTAACTCGGGGGGTTGACATTTGCAGGTCATGCCGGGGACGTCTGCGTCTGCACAGGGTACGCCGATGCCGACCCCACCGGAAGGTTCTACGAGTGACGCTTTCGGGGTCGATGCAGCAGAGCGCGCAGATGTGGTACACGATGCGCCAGTGCCTCGCAAGAGAATCAGAACGAAAAGGCACGGCAGACGCCACAGGAAGGAGGCCCTCGCAGCAGCCTCTGAGGTCTCGACAAACGTGCCGCTTCCTCCTATCGGGGCGGTGACGCCGACACCGGGTACGCCAACGCCGACCGCGTCTTGGCTCGCCCCGGAATGTTCTACAAGCAGCGGCCTCGTGGACGGTGCGACAGAGAATGCAGATATGGCGCTCGATCTGCCCCGCAAACGAACGAAGAGGCAGGGCGGCGAAAGGGCTCGTATCCGACGCAGAAAAGCTCCGAAAGCGACGCCAAACCCCCCCGTGACGTATCACGTTCGGAACGGCCAGATAGTGACCTTGGCATCCCAGCCGGAACCTGAATCCCAAGCGCCTGCGACACCGTCTTCCTCACAGCCTGAGGAAGACGATGGCCAAGGGGCGCGGACGCCTACTCGAACACGCCATTGGGAGGGGCAAGAGCATCGAGCGATAAAGACGCCGTTGTCATCACCCATGAATCGAGTCGTCATGGCGTCCCCTGGCACTAAAGAGGACGCGTGGAGCGTGATGTCCAAACGCGGTGAAACGTGGCCAGAGCCTCCTAGCACGTTCAGCCATTGGGACGCCCAGGTATGTTTCTATTTATGACGCCTCGTTTCGTCTGGGTCGTCTGAGCTTCTCTTTTTTCGTCGTCGTCCTAGTTTATCCAGTGCGACAAGTGCGTGCGCAGTGGCCAAAGCTTACCGTTGCGACTGACCGACGTGTGATGGATTCCAGCTGTGACCAGTGGTACCACTATGGGTGTCTCGCGATCAAGTCTGGGGATCCGAGACTGGAACCGACGGCCTTGTTCATATGCCCGACATGCCAGTGAGTTCCCCATTCCGTCCCTGCGCGATCGCTGAACAAACGAGCCGTTTGTCAGCACTACAAGTGAGTCCCACCATGCCCACATTTTCGTGTCGTATAGCGTGCTCAACATTTTAGGTGCGAGACGCAAGACGCCTCGGAAGCTGGACGACACGTGTGCACGTCCTGATTGCCCCGAGCCTCAAGTGACCTCGGACACGGAGCTCTTTTTCGTCGAGAAGCTGGTCGGTCGGAAGAAGATCGAGGGCTACGTGTACATGTGGTTGGCCAAGTGGGAGGGGTGAGTCGCGATCGATCCCGCACACACACACACGATCGACGCTGACGGGTCGATTTCAGATACCCGATGACTCAGGCGAGTTGGATCCCGAAAGAAAACGTGGTCGGGGACGGTACAAGAATGTTCAACTGCTTTTTGGAAGATGCGGTCGAGGAAGGGGCGGACCTGGGTCAAGACGTGGTACTCCTCCGGGAGGCGCTCCAAGCGGGGTGGGGGACGGGTTGATCGTTCCCGTGTCGGGAAGAGGGGGCAAGTGTTCAAGATCGATGCTATCAATGCTTTTCGCTGTTTCGCTGTTTCGCTGTTTTTTCTTCTCGTCACACTACGGATTTTCGTTGGACGTTGCACGTCCAACGCTCATGACATGATGACATGATTTCAGGTTCAGGTTCTCTCCTCGCTTTCAATTCCCTTGCTCTCCTGTATAGTTCTCGTTTTTCGTCGACGTGCTCTTTTTGCTCTTTTTGGATTTGCTTGTTAATGTCTTGGCTGTATAGTATGGCTTGCTGAATTTGATGTACGGTTTATATATCGTTTGATGGTTGTTTTCGGGCATGCCTCTGCCAGTGACAAGTGATCTACATACTGTGTGGCTGTGCAGAGTGAGGGGTCGGAGAGGAGTGAGGGAGTCGAGGGGGGTTGAGAGAGGTCGAGAGCAGTCGCGGGAAGGGTCAGCAGTGTGGGTAGTGCAGCCACGTAGAGTCAACACAGCGTCCACAGTGTGCAGTAGCAACAGTCCCCATTCTGGCCTGTCCAACTGACATAGCATGCTCTGATCATGACCCATCGCTACGCGTGTAGAGCTACTTTCCTGAAACCCCTCGAAAGAAGCACCAAAAGCGACGTATCCTTCTAGGCACCGTGGACATTTGCCAGGGGTCCCCATTCGCTCCATCACTTGTGTACACACTGCATGACTCGGACGCGACGTGCCGGTACAAGTACGTGTTCGAATTCGGAGTGCGGGACCACGAAGGGAGAATACAGAGCCGTTGCTGGAGGCTGGAAGCCTGAATGACTTGGCGGGGCTTCTCAAGAATCGAACGTTTGGAAGATTCAGGACCTACAAGGAAGCGCCCAGGCTGCCTGTGGGATATCATACGTGATTAATGATTCATTGTACCTTGGTCCTTCGATATTCCTTGCCGATTCTACCGCAGACCATTCGAGAGCTTGGGATTGGGGGGGATTTAGCATGAAAGGAAATCGAGGATCGTTCTCTGAGGTTGCGCTAAAACCGACGCCGTGTGGTCTGTTGAAACTTGTTGGTGTTTCAACATCGCGCTGAGCAGTGGCCTTGCCTAAAGGAACGCGTGTCGTAAGACACTTTTTGGGATCGCTTACGACCGACTAGTACCGTTCATAACGGTTCATTTCAGCTGCTCCGCTCGTTAGCACCGCCGACGATCGGTCACGATGGATCATGCATGCCCTCACTTGTTTTCAATGCGACACGAATGTCAGCGAGGCACCTACCAGCGAGAAAATAGGAAAAAAAAGGTTGCGTATACTAAACGCGACCTCATACTACCGGAGGCTCGACGGTATGTAACGCAAATCGATTCGGGCTCGCGTTTTTACTCATCTACGACAACATTGGCATCTTAGGGCAACATGGCCGTAAGCTCGGCCTCATTAAAATCATACACGGACATCTATCATCGCGTGAACACCACCGCCATCTTCATGGATAACTTATAAGTAGTGGCCGTTCGGTAGGCTAGCCTTGCGTTGCTAGACCTGTTCGCCAACGGCTCTGAGGATACCCAGACACAAGGTTACACGATGTCGCCCGGGGAGAAGAAGTTCGAGTCCTTCGCGGAAAATGTGGTCCTGGCACGAGGAGAACCAGACGACTGTGTCCTACTGATAGAAGAGAACAGGAAAGCAGCAGAGCGCCATGTCGTGCGCAAGCTCGACATGAGGCTGATGCCTACCGTCGTTATCATTTATTTGATGAACTATATCGACGTAAGTCGGTCCATTGTCACGGTTCGGCAATGGTGTTCACGGTGTCTAGCGTGTGGCTATCACTGCCGCTAGACTTGAAGGTTTGGAGGCGGATCTTGGCCTCACTGGTAATTTGGTTCCCCGTCTAGCACAGGTGCATACTTGACTCTGGTATAGACGTCCAATACGAAACTGTCCTTGCTGTTCTATTTGCATCTTACTCGCCTGCGCAGATCCCCTCCAACATGGTACGTCTCAATAGGTTACTTTCTGTCGTATCGTGCTCAAAGTCGATCTAGATCCTAGGTTATATATCAAGGTCTGTGCATCGTGCATAATGTCGAGCGTTGCATGGACTGACAACGCTCGGATGGTATAAAGACCGTCTCTTTACATTGGAGCATGCGCTATGGCCTGGGGTGTAACGAGCGCACTGACTGGAGTCGGTCTCGTCTTTCCTGAGACCGTGGCCTCTTACTCAGATCCGTTTACAGGTTACGAGAAATTTTGCTGGGATCATGGTTTGTCGTATATTCATTGGGCTACCTGAAGTATGAACATTGTTTAAAGCAATCTACCATCACCGTTTGGCTCAACTGTCTGTTGTAGGCGGCGTTTTATCCGGGGTCGATGTACCTGTTGTCGAGATGGTACACCAGGAGCGTAAGTTCGCTATCCCTTTATCTCTCCTTTGCATCTCACGTCCGTATATTAATAGGAACTCGCACTACGCTCAGCCGTTTTATTCTTTGGCCTACTAATATCCAACGCATTTGGTAGCGTAAGTCTAGGCTCTGTGCAGCAGGTTTCCCAAGTTATATCTTTTAACAGTTTATGGCGGCTGGGATTCTGGGAAACATGCAAGGAGTACTCGGTATTGCTGCATGGAGGTGGTAAGTAGTTGCACTCCTCCCCATGATGCCACAGCTCATCCGTGAATCTCCCAGGTTGTTTTATATCGAGGTGCTCTTTGATTTTTCCGAGCTTTTTGTGGGGCACCGCTAACGGGGTGTGTCGTGGTTACGAGCAGGGCGCCATTACGATGCTCGTCGGATTGCTCGCTATGTACGTGCTTCATTTTCCAAAATCAGGGAAAATATTTCGGGATCTAATCGTCTTCCCTCTGGCTATCCCAGGTGGCTTCTCCCGGATCTCGTGAGTGTCGAAAAGCGCAACGGTGTTTGTTTGTTGATAGATTTCTTCCATTGTCAGCCCCACAACACGCGATGGATGTCTCCTGCTGAACGCCGCTTGGTGCAGGTGAGACTGGCAGAAGATGCGGGGGAAGCCGATCAAAATTCTTCAGAGGCAACGTACGTATCCGATCTAGTGGTCTTTCCTCATTACTTAGTCCCGTTCTGCGATGCGAAAATGTACGACTATCGACTATTTCCTACAGAATTTTTGATGGCTTCAAGCTCGCTATCCGCGATGTCAAGGTTTGGATTTTCATGCTCCTCGGCTGTTCTCAAACGTTTGGATTTAGTTTTGGCAATTTCTTCCCCACGTGAGTCTCCAACGAGTGTGATGCACTGTTGTGGTCCTCACCAGATTCAATTCCTAGTTTGACTGCAACTCTTGGTTACAACACGACTGATACCCTCTTGATGGCTGCGTGAGTACGAGAAACAAATGAACGTTCCTCCTCTCATCGATTCCACCTCCTGGTGCAGACCTCCCTGGGTATTAGCTTCGATATGTTGTGTAGTCAATGCATGGAATTGCGGCAAGTACTACCCACGACCGAATACTGTATGGGTCGGCTGCTCATATCGAGTCTCATAGATCGAACCGGAGAGCGTTATTTCCACATGGCAACCTGGTGGTGGGTCGCCATCCTCGGGTGCATTGTTGCTTTAGCGACCATGTCCACCGGTGCAAGATATTTTTCGCTTTTTCTTATGGCGGCCGGTGGCTCTGGTGTGTATGATGTGCAGCATGTATTCGTCGAGGTCCTGAAACATATCAAAATAGCCTATGCGCTGCTCTTGAACTGGGTCTCGAATACGATTCCACGCCCGCCTGCGAAGAGATCGGTGGCGATGGGTCTGGTCAATGGAGTGGCAAATCTTGGCAGCCTGTGCGTCTGTCATTCCGTGTTCCAGAGAGTAGTGTCACTCGAAGATGCTAACTGGACACCCTCAGGATGGGTTCGTACGTATGGAAAGCCAGCTGGGGTCCAGAGTACCACCAGTCGTTTATCATCGTGCTCTGCAGTCTCGTGCTCTCGAGCGTCTTGGGTTTGGGTAAGTTAAGCGGTACTTGCCCATCCCTACTTTCTCTGTCGAACGCGTGCTCATGTGTATGTGCCTAGTCATGCGACAAATGCTGATACGCGAGAACAAACGGATGGAACGGGAAGAACAGGAGCTCACGGAAGGTCAGCGGCAGCGGATCGAGGAAGCAGCCAGGTTGGAAGGTATCTCGTTCGAGGAAGCAGTTCGCCGTCGCAGGGGATTCCGCTACCTTTATTAACTTGGTTGGCTTGCATGCGTGGTAGATGTTTCATATGGCTTTTTGTAGATAAGGTTCATGTAAATGTGTCGAGTCGATGAAAGCTGCCGGAATGTCGAGGAGTGACGTCATATCAGGCGAGCCTTTGTGGCATTGGAACTCGGGAAATGCCGCCTGCGTCGACCTTGATTAGCTCGAACTAGGCCCCATAAGTAAACCCTCTAGTACTACCGTATCGGGGTCTTGCCATCATGACCGATCACATCGGTTCTCCCACTTCCGACTTGCGCTGAAATGAACGGCGGTACAGCAACTTGAGTCACAAAATTGTCACGGCGTCAAGCTTCCAAGTTCCAAATGCAAACCTTTCCTCGTTGCCACTCCCAGCGCGGTATGAGAGGGCCTCCAACCGCTGCCTTCTCGAGGCCCCGAAAGACCGCATAGGCACCATCTAGAATGCTGAAAACCACTCGAGACGTTCAATGCACGGGGAAGAAGAAATACGGATGTGTACACCGTCAGTTGCCCCCATGGTCCAAATATAGTCAGTGACTAGCGGATGGGGACCGTGATCAGGGTGTGAACTTTGAAGGTGGTTCTATGATCTATCAGAAGAAATCCTCGGCTTCGGAGTTCGCTGATGGCGGCCAAGTCCAAATTGGTACTAGTAGAACCGATGATCGGTCACGATGCATGATGATTCATTGATGAATACCCTCAGTGCTGGCAACACAGAGGCTCCCCAGGTTCAGCGAGAAAACAGAAGAAAAAAAGGTTGAAGCCCTGACGGTCACTTTGATGGAGAATGTTCCATATGCACTATGGGAGGCCCGACGGTAATGCAAATCGATTCACACTCGTGTTCTACTAAACCTCTTCAGGCAGCATAGCCGTAAACTCGACCAGAATAAGATGATACATGAATATAACTAGTGGCTTTTCGGCGGGCAAGACTGTTCGCCAGCCGCTCTTCACACTTCCAGAAGCCAGGTTACACAATGTCGCCCGGGGAAAAGAAGTCTGAGTCCTTCACGGAAAATGTGGACATTGTAGTACAAGGAGAACCAGACGACTTTATCCTACTGAAAGAAGAGAACAGAAAGGCAGCAGAGCGCCATGTCGTGCGCAGGCTCGACATGAGGCTGATGCCTACCGTCGTCATCCTCTATTTGATGAATTATATCGACGTGAGTTGGACCATTGTCATGATTCGATGGTGTTGTTCACGGGTCGGACGTTCTTTGGGTATCTAGCGTGTGGCCGTCACTGCTGCCAGACTTGAGGGTTTAGAGGCGGATCTTGGCCTGACTGGTAATTCGGTTCCCCACCAATAAACATACCTGACTCTTGTATAGACATCGAATATGAAACTGTCCTTGCTGTTCTATATGCATCCTACGCCCCGGCGCAGATCCCCTCCAATATGGTACGTTTCAAAAGGTTATTCTCTGTAGTATCCTCTTGCTCAAAGTTGACCTAGATCCTGGGTTATATATCAAGGTCTGTACGTCATGCATGATGCAGGGCGTCGCATGAACTGACAGGCCTGGATGGTATAAAGACCGTCTTTTTACATTGGAACCTGTGTCATGGCGTGGGGTGCAACGAGCGCGCTGACTGGAGTCGGTCTTGTCTTTCCTGAGACCGTCAGCTATCGCTCAGATCCATTTACAGGTCACGAAAAATTTTGCTGGGATCGTGGCTTGTCGTATATCCATCGGGCTTACTGAAGTATGAACATTTTTAAAGAAATTTACCGTCACCATTTGGCTCAATTTTCTGTTGTAGGCGGCGTTTTATCCGGGGTCGATGTACTTGTTGTCGAGATGGTACACGAAGAGGGTAGGCTCTCTATCCCTCTATTTCTTCTCTTTCCTTCACTCACATGCCTGCATTTATAGGAACTGGCACTACGTTCGGCCATCTTCTTCGTTGGCCTGTTGGTATCCAACGCATTTGGAAGTGTACGTCTAGGTTCTGTGCAGGAGGTCTCCCAAATTATATGTTTTATCAGTTTATAGCGGCTGGAATTCTAGGAAATATGCAAGGAGTACTCGGGATCGCTGCATGGAGATGGTACGAAGTTTGACTCCTCCCCATGATGCCACGGCTCATCCATAAATCCCCAAGGTTGTTTTATATCGAGGTGCTCTTTGATTTTCCGAGCTTTTCGCGAATACCGCTGATTGGGTGTGTTGTGTTTATGAGTAGGGCTCCATTACGATGTTTCTCGGACTGTTCGCTATGTACGTGCTTCATTTTCCAAAGCCGAAGAAAGTGTTTCGGAACCTGACTGTCCTTTCCGTGACGATTCCAGGTGGCTTCTCCCGGATCTCGTGAGTGTTAAAAAGCGCGGCGGCATTCATTTAACGACAGATTTATTTCCGTTGTCAGCCACACAACACGCGATGGATGTCTCCTGCTGAACGCCGCTTGGTGCAGGTGAGACTGGCAGAAGATGCGGGGGAAGCCGATCAAAATTCTTCAGAGGCAACGTACGTATCCGATCCAGTGGTCTTTCCTCATTACTTAGCCTCGTTCCGCGAAAATGTACGACTATGGACTATTTCCTACAGAATTTTTGATGGCTTCAAGCTCGCTATCCGCGATGTCAAGGTTTGGATTTTCATGCTCCTGTGTTGCTCTCAGGTCTTGGGGTTGAGCTTCATCAATTTCTTCCCTACGTGAGTCGCCAACGAGTGTAATGTATATGATGCTCACCAAATTCACCTCCTAGCTTGACTGCAACTCTTGGTTACAACACGACTAATACCCTTTTAATTGCTGCGTGAGTACGCCAACGTTGGTTCGCCCCCTCCCTCATTGATCCCGATACAGACCTCCGTGGGTGTTTGCTTCGATTTGTTGTGTAATCAATGCATGGATTTGCGGCAAGTGACCCCGCAGCCGAATATGAGTCGGCTGTTCATATTTGGCTGCATAGATCGAACCGGAGAACGTTATTTCCATATGTCTGCCTGGTGGTGGGTCGCCATCCTTGGATACATTATCTCTCTGGCGACCATGTCCACTGGCGCAAGATACTTTTCGCTTTTCCTCATGACCTCCGGTTACTGTGGTACGTGTGATGTTACAGTGTAGCATGTATCCGCCCAAGTGCTGAGATATCTCAAATAGGCACTGCGCTGATCTTAAATTGGGTCTCCAACGCGGTTCCACGTCCGCCTGCAAAGAGATCCGTGGCGATGGGTCTTGCCAATGGAGTGGGAAATCTCGGGAGCGTGTGCGTCTGCCATTTCGTGAGTAGTGTTACTCGAAGATGCTAACTAGACTCCCTCCCTCAGGATGGGGTCGTACATATGGAAAGCTAGCTGGGGTCCAGAATACCACCAGTCGATGATCATCGCGCTCTGCAGTCTGGTGCTCGCGAGTGCTATGGGTTTGGGTAAGTTCCCCATCCCTATTTTCTCTGTCTCGGCCGAACGTACGCTCACGTGTATTTGCATAGTCATGCGACAAATGCTGATACGCGAGAACAAACGGATGGAACGAGAAGAGCAGGAGCTCACGGAAAGTCAGCGGGAGCGGATCGCGGAAGCGGCCAAGTTGGAAGGTGTCTCGTTCGAGGAAGCTGTCCGCAGTCGCAGGGAATTCCGCTACCTTTATTAACTCGGTTAGGGAGCTTGCATGCTTGTACGATATGTTTCAGACGTGTTTTTGTTGAGAAAGTTCATGTAAATGTAATCTTGGTGCAACTGAAAATGTGTCGAGCATGCTCGGTGGATCGTTCCCATGTCGAGCGGTGATGCCATTGGAACAAGGGAGGCATTGCTGCTACAAACACTAGTAGCCTCCTTTCCAGCTTCAAACAGGCTGCGTCATAAAAAGTATCATGAACAGCAAGACACCACATCCGATACCACTGATAGGATGCGTAGCGGTAAGCGTGCATAACATGCCACTTGACCTTTCGGAGGACTCAAACTCGAGGTCAAGCTCGTCGAAAGACGCTCTCTGACGATGTGGCCCTCGTCGCAGGGTTCTCCACGGTGTGGTACTGATTACGCCAGCGAGCCCGTAGAGACTGCGTGTCAACTCCGTGGAGCAGGAAATGGTTTGCTATCTCACCCACTCACAGCGCACGCGGGACGACGGCGTTGAAACTTACTTTGAAGCATTGTATGAGCATCGTAGCAATCAAAGGGCCTCTACCTCTTCGTGTTGTTGTTGTATGAGTGCCTCGTAGCTCTGAAACAGCCACCAAGTGACGTCATAGCGTATATGGCCCCTATATAAGCTCGACGTCGGCCCTCAACAATCCCCCTCAAAAGAACAAACCGCAAACGTACCTAAAAAGTCATACGCCAGCGCAACCTCTACAAAGATGCATCCATCTCACATCTTGCGTCAGTCGTCTTCTGGCGATTCTTTCTCCTCCCGATACTGGCATAACCAGCCAGGGAGGAACAAAGTCGTGAGCACGCCTTTCTCGGACCGAGCGTTCGTGTACCAAACGGATATGCATGATATTCTTGCAACAGATCATAGCGACTACGGCAATCGTCGCCGCGACGACGCTCGCTTATTACTGGGGATATCAAGATTTGGACAAGAGACACAGTCCCGAACGTGAACGTGAGTACCAACCTTTGTCCCCTTCCTTGGCTTAAACTGGACTCGTCATGCCATGGAAAACATATTGAATAATATGATTTCAGGGGCAGCTGCCAGCGTAAACACGGGAGAGAAGCGGCGTTGAGGAGAAACGGCGGTCAATCTTTTGCTCAAGGTTGTCGCTGCTATCTATCGAGAGAGGACCTGGTCACGATGTGCTTGAAATGAAAGATAATGAAAAGTGACGTTCCATAATGGCGAAAAATTATGCAGGTGTATTCGATACTTTTTCCCCTTTCATCTGTACAATAGCAATCCAACTTGTTGGAGAGATACGCAAATTTATAAACGCTCGATATCTTTTGAACGAATCGACTCGCCTCGCAGCATCTCATGCACTCAGTCCTCCTTGGACATGCCTCACCTTGGACTGATCAATCAAATACCTGAGCGTCGACGTATTCTCGTCGCACCTGTTTCCCAATCCATGAGCGTGCAGTCCAACCTTACGCTAACCGAGCAACACTCACAAGTTTGATATCGTCTCCTGCACATCCCCCAACGCCTTCTGCGCTGCCCTCAATACCGGTGCCATCTCCACGTTCCTATCACGCAAGTACCGTCCATGCGACATCAACACCGCTTGGATCCACACCAAATCAAACTCGACGTGCGGCCCCCGATCGAGATGCTCCGCGATGAACTGCAACAGTGCCGGGACGTACACCACCGGCATCTGGCGCGCCACTAACCTCACGTCGCTCCGCGGCACGCTCTCGTACACGCGCTGCACGATCGGCTTCTCGTTCAACCTAAACGCGAGCACGAGCGCTTTGAGGTACGTGCGTTCCGCGAGCACCTCGAGAACGCTCTGCGGGGTAAGGTCGATCGTGAGATCAAACGGATCAAACGTGAGGCTCTCGTCCAGCGCATAGATAAGCAATCCCTCCGTACTCGCTGCCGCCCACGCCCTTCCCGTCGGTGAGATCCGAACACACTTTGTCCGCGCTTCCTGTCGATACTTGCGAACCGACATATCCCCCGCCCCTCGCGTAGCCCCGGGCAACGTCGTGTCCATCCGATCCTCCAAATCACTCGCCTCCCCACGATCGTCGATCAAATCCGTATTGATCCCCGCGCTGTTCACCTTGCGACTATCGAGAAACTCTTCCGTCCCATCCAATGATAGGTTCTCCGAGATTTGAAACTTTTTCACGAGGACGGCTTCGCGGATGTCGTAGAGCACGACGTACTTGCTGTTACCGCCCGCGAGAATGCACGTGCCGTCGGCGGTGTACGCCATGCTCGTAAACGCTGTCGTGGAGGAGCTGTTCGTGGCGGAGACCCTGTCGTCGGCTTTGCGTCCACCAGAAATATCCTTGCGCCCGTCGATGAGATTGGTTTGTTTTCCCGAACGCACGTCAAAGAACGTGATCTGTCCATCGAGCGTCGATACGGCGGTCTCGGCACCGTCTGGACGAAATGCCACGGACAGGATGTCTGAGGACAGCGTGAAGCTCTCGACAGCCCGAGACCGACCAAAGACGCTCCATATTCGCACAGTCTTGTCCCAAGAGCCGCTCGCGAGCTGATTTGCACCCGATGGACAAAAAGCGAGAGACGATATCGGCGCTTCATGGCCGGAGAGCACGTCCAATAGCTTTCCTGTTTGCACGGACCACATGAATATCTCAAATGAATCCGTAGAACCCGCCGCGACGACTTCTCCAGAAGGGTCGACCGCGAGGGCAGAGAACTGGACAGGGGAGGGCGACGTAAAGGTACGAAAGTTGCGGTATCGAACGAGGTCATAGGCCCGCACGGTACCATCCAGAGAAGCGGAGAAGAGCACTGATCCTTGTTTGGCAAACGTCACGTCCATCACGGGGGCGGTATGTTCCGAAAAGGTCACGAAACAGAACCCGGAGTGCACCGACCACACTTTGAGTTTGCCATCATCGCCCCCAGTGGCGATCGTTTGCCCGTCGGGTGCATAACCCAGCGTGTTCATGTCGAAATAGTGCCCTTGTTGTTTGAGAACGTACGATTCCGATTGCCATTCCCAGACGAGGAGCTGCCCGAGCTTACGCGCCCCGAACGCGAGCCATTCGCCCGACGATGAGATCGCCACCGAAGAGATCTTTTCCTGTGAAATGCTGAGCGTGTGTATATTCGTAAACTGGGGCATTTCCCAGAGCCCGAAGACGCCTGTGGAGAAGCCAACGACGAGGAGATTGGATGGAGGGTGGAACGTCGTGCAGACGACCTTGGTATTTGGGAGGTTGAAATAGTGTCGCTCGTGAACGCCCCATCGGGTCATGGGAATGGTGGACGAGGCACCAGGTGGTATCGGTGCCACTGGTACGGGGTCGTCGTCTTCGTCGTCCGTATTCATGTCTTGGTCCGCCTTGGCTTTCCAAGTGAATACCGCACCGTCACGACTCACGGTGTATATCTTCAAAGACATGAAGGTTCGAACTATCCAAAACAATCATCACTCACGGTTTTTGATTTAGATGAAAAATAGGCCCCAATGACCGCGTCGCGGTGGCCTGCAAACGTTTTCGGGCGGAAACCTTCCACCGGGTTCAGAGTGAATAACCTCGCTGTCATATCCCGGGACGTCGTGATAAAACACCTTTGAGGTACATTGAGCTCGACAACACGACAAGGCGGAGACGAAAGATAAAATGACACGCACGTCGAATCCGGGGCCCAGCGAATGCTCAAGACCTCGTCGTGGTGCCCGGTATACGTCCGATGCAACGCGAACGGTGCGAACTCGCGTACCAGATGATTGGGGGTACGCCAAACCTGTACATGCGCGTCGTGCGTCACGGCAATGTATCTATCGGACGACATCACGTCAAATAGGACAATCGAAAATCGCGGGCGGTCAGCGGAGATGGAAATCAGCACACGAAGCACATCTCACTGACTTTCCATCCGGCGAAAACTGCATGTCTTTCACCGGTTTCTTGAAATGGATGTGATGAAGCACGACACCGCGTCGAAAGTGGACGAGCACCGCACGCCCATCGTCATCGACGGACAGCAGCAGACGCGCATCGGGTGAAAGTGCAATGGCCGCGATGTTCTTCCTATTCTCAAACGGGAGCGTCCTGGACTTGTTGCTACGAGTAGGCAGGAGAAGAAAGTCAACAAAAAGAAGACAAAGAAAGGCCCCAACGAACTTGACGAGATCAAAGACGGCCACACGGTTCCCAACGGGACTCAGTAAGCTGTTTCCATCTGGAGTGAAGAGGACGTTGCCCTGTCTGTATACGGTGCCACATATATTTGAAAACTGGTGGAATACGTTGGAAAGAGTGGTCCACTGGTTCGTTGATCGAGACTTACCTGATAGTTGGCCTTCATGGCCTGTAAAGTGTGCACAGCCACTTGGATCTTTTTCACGTCTTATGTCAACAGGACTTTACCATTTAGGAAACATCCCCCTGAGCACCCTTTCAAGTGTTCGAGACACTTGACGTGTAACTTCTTACACACCTGGCAGCACGACACCACATGCCCAACCGTGACTGAACATAAATGTACTAGTACACTAACAGTAACAGTAGCAGACAAATCAGAAACACATACCTAAGGCTACAAATGTGAGTACATACAATCCGAGTCCTTCTCCTAATTCAGTCCATACACACCTCTGTTAATCGTCAGGGATTCTCAGGATTGCCTTTAATCTGACCGTAAGCTCGTCCTCGACCCACTGCTCGGGCATGACTCGGAACGGGCTCGAAAACTATACACAACACGAAGCAGTTGAGCACGACTGATCACGACAGCAAACAAGAGAGAGACCACATACCCTGTCACCACCAACCTTCCCGACCTCCCACGGCGCCCCACGGCGCGTCTCGCCCTCACCTTTCTGCATCCCCGCAAGCCCAAGTGGCGCCGGCGCCTTTCGCGGCACCCTCCCAAACCCAACGCTCTTCTCCAGTGGGACCTCCTTCCTCCGCCCCACAACTCTCCTTCCTGGAACCACCTTGAACACCTCCGACTCCGACTCCGACTCTCCCGAGCTCCCATACGACAACGCTGGCACCACACTCGCCTGCGTACCTGTGCCGGCGCTCACCCACGCCACCGTCCCCGTCCCGGTGCCCGGCTCTGTCCCTACCACCTCCCTCCGTGGAGGTCCCGACAACACCTCGCACTCGGCACACGCCGGAGGCTGGGGCTTAGGCGGCCACGTATACACGAGCCCCATCAGCTTGCTCTTGGCTTCTGCTTGCGCCCTTATCTCCGCCTCTGCCTCCATCGCCGCAAACTCGGCGTCGTCCTGTTCGGTGATGGCGACGTTCTTCCAGGGCTTGTCCATCCTCTCCGAAGCCCTGGAGACGGGGATGCGGGGGATCGACAGCGAGCGGGAGGGCCCGGACAAGGCGGCACCAGCACCGTAGACATGGCGCCCCGAGGACGACGTCGCGTTCGCGCGATACCCAGGGTAAGGCTCCGCGCGGTACGTCTCCGGACGCACGACCGTCCCGTCCTTGGCGAACGAGAACACGTGTGGACCGGACATCCATACGGGGCTGAAGAACGTGTCGAGGTAAAAGTCCTTGTTCGACGCGGGCTGGGAAGAAGGAAGCGAGATCCATCGTCAGCCTAGGTTGAGGTCTGATCAGCACCGTTACGTACCTCGACGGGTTTGGACACGAGTTGTAACACATTGGAACGCGCGTTGACGCGAGTAGGCGCGAGTTCGTGGGGACGGTTACGGTAGTGGCCAGTCGCGTCGATGCGTCCGCACTGAGTGAATGAGGTGGTGGTTGCGGAAGACGATTGCATGGCGATTTCGTTTGCAGAAAGTGGTATAGACGAATGGAATGAATACGTGAAACGCGTTGAAGAATAGCGTGATCGCTCGATCGTGAATAGTCGCGTGAGTGACAAGGATGCTTCGCAAGAAAACGGAGGTATACGGGTGAGAGGTCGTGAACGTCAAACTGTGATCGATAACGTCCAAGCAAGATAGTCCGACTTTTATACCATCACATCCTGGAGTGGCACCCCGAGCGCAGCGGTGCGCGACGCAATGTGGACCAATGCGCCATACAATGAACGTGCTTCCTTTGTCTTTGTGGACGTTTTGCGTTCCGCCCGCCTTTGTGGGCTCGCGAATCGGAATATGAATGTGGCGCCAAACTCCCTTTGTCGCGTAGCCAGATAGGCTAGCCGGACGATTATCGATTATCCTCTATCATGTAATCCTCGATCGTCGTGGATGGAATTAAATCTCCACAGTCACGTCCATGAAGGGTAGAGAATCACGTCACGTTGTGGAAAGCGCACCAGCCGGAACCGATTCCATCAAAAGGCCTTTGTGCGGTGACACCTTGCGACGAGCAGAAAGAGGAACGTCTCGCTCTCCACCGTCCACGATCGATTGTTGCCCCTCGGTGCTCATTCGTCCAGGAGACACGCTTGCTCTTGTCCGCATTGCGCCCATGATACGGAGGTATGTATCACAGAGTGACGACCGACGCCCAATCATACGCGAGCCACGTGCCTCTCGAAGCGGAGCCGTCGGCGTTCCTCCATGGACGACCGCATAAAGGAAAAAAGGCTCGTCCATCACCATCGCGATCAGGCACACCCTCGGTCACGATCAGAGACGGTTCTTGGCAAAAGGGGCCTCATGCGTTAATACCCTTGCCAACATGTGCGATACGTCGCGCTTGATCTCAACGGCGGGGAAAAGGAACGCCGCGGGCTCGGAAGTGATGAGCAGGATGCGACTCGAAACAATGGCATGGGCGACGGACGGCGATTGCGCTATGCACCATCGATGCTTGGATCGGATGGCGATATTCGACGCGGGGCAAAGCGATCACGGTCCGCGGCGACAAGGGATACGTACATGTGACGAAGCGCAGATACAACGTGATATGGGATCCCAGATATCCACCTCGAGCCTGCCGCGAGGAGTGTGCCCTCGCCGATCGCTGTCGCAGCAAGTCAAAATACCAACCTTCTGTCGCAACTGACAGGTAATGGCGAGCGAGGCGAGGTGAAGTGGGACTGATTATTGGTGTCTGATTTGGACAAAGGGACGCAAACGCGTTGAGATGATCGAGGACAGTCCGCCGGCGAGGGGATGACACAGGAACCGACCCACGTGTCATGGCGACCCGCCTATGTCGGGATCCATTGCATGGTACTGGATACAGGGGCGATCCCAGACATAAATGTCTAGTGTTGCGATAGAATGGAAGGACAGATAGGTCGAACCTGAAGCTCGATTCATGGGTGCGGTCGACCCGCCTGTTCTTGGGATACTGAACAGGTCAAGTACCACACCCAGTAGAGAAACGTGAAAGCAAGAAGTGGAAAATTAAGTCAGAAAGCGAGACCCAGACATATCTCAGTACGAACCGTGCAGACCACGGTCAGGCTGTTCCCGTAACCGGTCCTCTTCCTCGTGGCGCTGTCTTCGTCGTTCGTTCAACACTTTCTTGACATACAGAAATCCCGCGCCGCCAGCGAGGACCAGACCACCTATACGCACAAACTGTCAACGCAAGCTATCAGGAACTTCCGTGTCAGACGGTCTGAAGGAACTGAACACGAACCACTCGTTGATGCATCCTCCTCGGCTTGCTGGTCACTGCCTTCAAGGGTTCGGCCGATACGTTCGTTACCCTGGGGCGCAAGCATGAGTCACGACGTGGACCGCCGCAATGGATGATGAAAATTACAAATGATCTGACGACGCACCCCAAAAAAAAGATTTGAACTGAAGCTGGGAACTTGAACTTGCACTGGCACACGCTACTACTTAATGGCCGGATGAAACCCGTGTTTTTCCTGGTGAACACTACTATTAGGGTCCTTCTCACGGCCGCGACCTGCATAGGTAACGACTTTACCCGTTCTCGTTTTCTTTGCATGATGGGCGGTATTGCCCAGTGACTCAGGCGCCAGATTCAGATCCCACTCAGCGAAACGTTTACCACCTGAGTCCTGACGTGGGTAACGAGTAACTTGCCGCCGACAGAACCCCATATTCCCTGGCCGTAAACCGCGGAAGCGAACGCATACAACTTAATGGGTGTGTGTCCTCGTGGACCCTTCAACATCCCAGTTTGTGGCGTACTCATCGACTCATATACAGTTCATTATCGTGCGATAACACGTTGCCGAATACTCCGGCGGCGGCCGCAGCACAACCCAAGATTTCCACCTCTAAGCTAAGTTTGACAGTTGAATATGTGTCCATGTATCCTGACTCACCCCTTCCTTGAAATGTCCGTGCCTGCGGCATCGCGTTGCATTTCGACTGGTCGAACCCAGTTCGATCCACTTGCAGAATCGATATGCTGACCCGAAAAAGGGCAGTGATTTCGAACTTTTGATTGGTCATTTTGCAAAAACTAATTCATTATCTCGACCTCGTGTTTTCGGATCGTTACCCATGCTGGACAACAAGGCGACATTTTCAAGCCGCATCTCCTTGACAGATCATTCGAAACAGACTTAGTAACTCGGTTCTCCGATGGAGCAGGGGTGCCAAGCGTGCAAACTATCGATTCTATCATGGATGCCGATTGTTCGGTTCTCTCGTTCTTCTAATACAGCCGTGTTACCCACACTAGATGAAATTCCTCCAGGAATACATCCCCTCGGCGGACTGAGTTTCACTCATCCGGGGTAAATACGCTTGCGATACCCCCAATGTGTGCTTATCTTGGCGCTATTGCTCATGGGTTTGATTCGCCACAAAACCCAGACCCGGAAACAGGAACTTTGGAAAGTTCGACTCCCACTGCCCCACGTTTGTCGATGCGCAGCTCAGGAACTGGGGTGCATTCTTTGGCGCCTGTGTGCGCTTCCAAGCCTTGGACCCGGTCACCGGCTTTGAATTGGCTTCGCCGGCCCTACAAATTGTGTAGATAGTGACACAAATCCGGCGATTCAGGTCAAGTTACGACCGATTACAGTTGTGAACCCCCTTTTTCAAATCGGTTGGAAACGATTTGTGTGCCATTGCAAGCAGACCAGACTGCACATTCTCACTTGGACAATAATCGTGCCGGCTGGTTTCCATGACGGCATTGAAAGCCGACCAAACCAACCAACTCGCATGTGATCGGCCAGAGCCACTTGGCGATTTTTAACACTTGAGCTCCTTTCAAGCAAAGGAGTTGAATAGTGGATGCGGCGCAAAAGTGGTCTGATTGAATGACACTCGGGTTTCTTTGACTTGCCGGGATCTCATAATTGTGGCATTCCATTGGCTGCCACACATCTGGCCAGCATCGACCAAACCCCACTCTCTGTTCGGCACAAACGGACCAGCGTATTGGATAACGATTGTGCCGTTGCGGGGCTGAGACAGAACGCGAATCCATGTGGGCGTTGACCTTCCAAGGAGCCTGTCGAGGGGTGCCATGACCACTGAAGTACTGACAGGTGACTGACATGGAAGTGCTTTCAGAGGGGACCAGCTCTCGTCAGCGTTGCTCACAGTGACAGATAACGTTCATCGAAGGAACCCTGTAAACTGTAATCAGTGGCTGGTCGCGGTGCCGGTTAATTTGATCTGGGGGGGCCTCCCTTCGTGGATGGCACGCGAAGCTCGTGAAGTAGTGCCGTTCTGATTGGCCAGTGAAGCCGCGCATGGTGCGCGCACGAGAGCACACAGCATGGCTGGTGCAAACACTGCAAAGTTTCATTTCATTTCTCAATTTATCTCCGCAGCTGGGAACCTTAGTATGGACGCGAGATTTGAATGTCATGGATTGGGGTGCTCGTTACGCTACGGCCGACGGTGGATACTCCCGGGCAAGGGTGGCTAATAGGTCGAGGGACGGCTCTCACCCGGGCCTGGACCGAGATTACATCAGCAACTTCTTCACGACCAGCGCCTTTGGAGCTGGGTCAGTGTGAACGCATGGTACTGGACAATGGACGACTTGTGATCAAAATTAGATCTGATAAGCATGTTCTCATGGTAGAAGACGAGCTGGATGACGTCGTTTCTTTGGAAACGAGTCGAGCGGGTCGGTTCAGTGTTGTCCGGCATGACCGGTTTCAGCCCGTTTCCACCTCCTCGGCCGCGGTGGTGCCTGCCATCCGTGCCAGGCGGGGCACATGTGGTGGACGTCGCGTTCTTCCTCGCGCCCTTTTTCTCTCTTCTGTGGCGTGTGGGGTGCTCGCCGCCGCCGAGCACACTCCACAGAAAGCGGATCGGATCGATAAATGTTTTGCGTCATATTCTCCAGAAATGGATGTCGCTGATCAGTTTGGGTGCAAATATAGACCTTTATGCCCAAATTAATGTCTCAGGGGCTGTGTCGTCACGTAACCCGCGAGCTGATGTCACTGCCATGCTCCCTTTCTTCTCCAATTCGGCATTACTAGCCGTATCCCGTATAAATTCAACCCATTCCCTCTCTCCCCATTCCCCGTATTTTGCATCCGTTCATCCATCTTCGCTTCCTCCCCCACCCCTTTTTTCTTTCTTTCGCACCTCATGCGCACGGCAACAATGCCTGCTCCAGTCATCAAGAACGCGACCGCAATATGGGACATCAATGTAAACTGGCCCCTTTCTTCTCAATGTGGCACTTGGGATCCCAAAGGTCGTGGTGTAGAAGTCTGGGAGTGTATTCTAGCCCGTATGTCCCTCTCCCTCCTTCATCCACCTTTCGCTGATCATTTTGATCTCGTCCGTAGATTACTCATCGCCGACCACTGCGGTATGTCCCGTGCAACCTCCCCCACTCGGTGGCAACTCACTCTTGCCCTCCATCAGCCTCCGAACCCCATGTACTGGCGGTACCTCGGACGCCGATAGTTGGCCCCTCTCGTCACTCGGCCCGATCGTAGCGCGCCCTGAGTGGCCGTAGACGTGTACCACGCAGCAAACCCACCACCGCTGCGTTGATAGTTGACGCCCATCATTACTTCACAGTAACCCGGGCCATCACTCGTGCTTCCCGTCACCTCGGATACACGTCTACCACCGCGCAGGTCCCTGGAGCTCGGAGTCTCTGTGGCGAGGTTACGCCTTGGATGCGTGTTCAATCGCTATCAAATTCTTCATGGCTGGTCCACGTTTCGTTCCTTGTTCTTTTTCCCCGTCTACCGCATACCTTTCAATTCGCATCACTTATGATACCTGCAGGATCCCTCGAGCTCAGTCGCACTCTCAGCATATCTATAGACACAGTCTTTAATGTAATTTTTCAATGTATTCCCTAGCTGTGGATCCTACATACAATATTCATCGGGGCTATTCGTGAACCCTTACTCTGACATGCCTCTTGTCTCGTCTGCTGCGCTGGTCGCCTGTCTGGTCGTTCGGGGCTGTGTGGCTTTCCGAATCCAGAACCATGCTGATTGTCGATAATCTAACAGGTCTCCAACCGGACCGCATCGTCCGGATCACCTTGCGGGGTTTGTATGCACGAAACACACGTCGGGGCAACTCGATGGCATCGGAAACATCTCCCAAACATGTAGTACATCCCTAGGGGAAGTTTTTTAACAACGAGAATCGATTTGGCTAACGATATCATGATAACCCTGGCCCGACGCTGGGATTAGACAGTGGCTGTGATGCTTGATCGATGATCCGCGTTGCGTGATGGTGGTGGTCGTCTTACCGTCTGGAGCTAAAATTCCGTCGAGTGTTTGGGCGTGCGAGAACGCTTGATGCTTGATGCGTGACAAGGCCGAACGAGAAGCCTCGGATGCTAGCAGATCCCCATCGATGCAAAGGGACGCGCCGATTGCAAGATTTCGCAACAGTACGCAAAACGCCATATGCAAACACCGCCCTCGCCAGTCCGTTCGCTTCCTTAATAGTCATACTAAGAGGAAGGGCTGTGATTCGGCATTCGGGCTCCTCGGACGTTGGCTATCATATTGCTATTACACGAGGCATCGTCGAGGCATGCCGAACGCGTCGATCTCGGTTGTCTTTTTTTGGCGTGTGTATGCTTGGTTTTCCGTATTTCTAACGAATTTGTATTGGCTTATCAAAAAAAAAAGAAGAGGAAAGCAGGAAAACGGAAACGTGCGTCGTGTTTGAGCTGATCCGGGACCGCGTCGTCAAGAACGACAGGGAGAACAATGACAAAAAAGCTGGTTGGGGTGGCATCCGATCATGTCACCGGTCGGAACGCGATGAACACGGAAAGAGACGAGACAAAAAGAAAACAAGAAATAAAGTTTGAAGCCGGGCGTTATCCAGGGGACTTGACTCGGAAGATCCGGTTCGTGGACCGTCCATTTGCAGCTACCCCGACACATTTCTTGAAATCATTGATCGGAGGATCACGAACGTCGTCGAACCAGGGTATTCCACAGTATGACGATCGTAGGGATACTGTATACATACGGGTGTACTTACCGACGATAACGCACGTCCCGAGTCCCAGTCGAAATGAAAAGGATAAAAGAGATTTCGTAACAAGGCAATGAATTGGCGCATCGCGTTCCGTGCTGCCAGGGGCGAAGGGGCTCTGGTCTAGATCAAAGGCCCTCGCCAAGCGGCGGTGACCCAATGTTGGCGTATTGAAATTCTCCTCACCGTTTCCTACATTCATCCACGTCCAGATTCGATGCGCAGATTGTCGGTCCCGTCGTTGTCAAGACGTGAGGCCGCAAATCTTGAGAGTCGTTGAAGAAGGTGAAAATTTCTTTACTCGTCTTCTCGCGTTTATAAACTCTAAATTATCAAGCACCTAATTGTCAGCACGATTCGCGAGGTTGGGATGACCTGTGCGTACAGTTACAGAGCATGAATGCGGCCCTGGAAATCTGGATGCCGCAGTCGAACCTGATCGATGATCCCTAAGTCTGACTCACCTCCGGACCAACATCTCTCCGACACGTTTCCGCAGCCCGGTGCCTGAACTCGAACTTGGGGCGAGACTCTGGCCTACAGACTCCTCTGGCTCGACCGAGTCTACAGTCTTGCCTTGGGTGAGTTAATCTATTTCGTCTCGGCCCGTCCACACGGCTGTATGTTCTATGCGTCCGTGGCGAATACTTACGGTGCGGCCAGGGAGGTCTCGACGCAAGAACACATGACAGTAAGTTACTTGCTTCCGACATACTTACGTGGCACTTTGCTGGCGTTTCTCGATCGGTTATTGCCAACACCCGCCTGCATGGATGGATGTTCGATGAATGCCAGCGGTAGCGACTCACTTGCATCTTGGTGCTTCTACATCAGTACCTCTCCATTTGCCCCTGCATTCAGAGTCCCGGAGAGTTCTGTTCGCAGGGTTGCCTTCAAGTACTACTAGTAGGAGCTGTTCTCGCTGATGGGATTGAGCACAGAACTAGTTTCAAACCCCGCCCCAATATTGGTCCCGTCTCGCCACTTGGTCTCGTCGTAACCTCTGATCATTGTGTTCGACAATCTTTGCGCTCGGCGCCAATTTGTCGTCTTCGATGACGACCTTTTCGATGCAGTCTCTGACTGGCTGGGAAGCTCTTATTGTTGACAGAAAGTTTGCTCCACTTTTTTGCCGTTGCGGGTATGACCTTGAGCTATGCCGCCAACTTGCTAATTGCTTAGGTGGGGTCAAACAAATATCCCACCCCAATACACACAATCCGTCCAAACCCGTAACACTGTAGTACGGGTACTGTATGAGCTCGGGTCTTCTTACGAGGCGTACCCGCACCCATCCTGCCCGTACACCGTGACACACGAGTGAGATGTATTCCATGCAGTTTTTAATCCACTTGGATTCTCTTCAGACGTCGAACGATGGGTACATGTACAAATCTCTGAACGAAAAACTCGACACACAGCGACGAATCTGAGCCAAAAGGAGTTGGGTCAAGCATGGCTCGCAGCAATCAACTGCTCCAGCCCCTCAGCGTCCATCTCTGGAAACCTGGGCACGATCCTGTACTTGAATGGGAGAGGCTGTCTGCACAGAAAATCAGGGCCGTGTTCGGGATCCAGACAAGGAAGTCTGTCGTGCATCGCTCACACTGTAACTCCGCTGGAAAACTTCGGTTCCACCGGGATCTCCACCCCGTTCTCGTCCAGGGGTCTCAAGATCTTGAACACGGTCAACACCTTCGCGATGGCCATCCAGACTGTTGTATCTGCAAAGTGTCTCCCGACACAGATGCGCCTACCGAACCCGAATGCGATATGTTCAGTGTCGTTGGGTTTGAGGGATCCGTCGTCGTCGAGGAATCGCTCGGGTATGAAGGCGTGTGGATCAGGGTACCTAGATTCGTCGTGCGCCATCGCCCTGGCAAAACGGATCATAAAATCAGGTTTAAAAGAACATAGAGCCCACTGACCACAAGTTAGCTAAGACGATAGCACCTGAAGGCAGGTATCAATAGACGCTCTGTCGCTCAAAAGGGTGGTCAAATATTCACCCTTTGGAATATGGAATCCACCATACGTATCGTCGCCCATGGTAGCATGGGGAATCGCTAGTGATGATCAGCAACAAGGGATAACCAACGGACGTAATCACCCACACAGAGGAACGACGGGGCTATATCTGAGCGTTTCACGGAAAATGGCATCTAAGTAGGGCAACAAAGGTCGGTCGGCCGTTGTCGGTAATCTGTCCTTGCCTACTACAGCATCGATTTCTGCTTGCGCTTTTTCCTGGGCTCCTTGGTTCACCACCATCATTAGGAAGAACGTCATCAGAGTAGAGTTGGACTGTTTATATTGTCAGGGATCATGGTCAGCACGAACCCATTGTGTCACATACGGTCTCTGACGCAGCTGACATAACGTACATCAGTAAAGCTTCTCGCAAGGCCCATCTGAACAGCGTACCTAAAAATGCGCTGCCTGATGCTTCCTTGATTGCATCCATCCACGATTTTTCGGGCGATATTCCTTTCTCTTCCATCTCTCGCAGCGCATCGTGTACCATGGATGGTGCGACGCTACCGCTCGGCTAGCCCATGTAATTATTCAACGTCCGCACGAGGTGAGTGATCGAAACGACCATTACCGCATTTTGAAGCGCGTACTCAAACGGCCGATCCAGATACTGTCTCGAATTCTCGCGTGCCACCGCCATATCCCTTTTGAACGACATGCCGGGAAACCACGACGGGAGGTGGAGTACTCGGAACAGATTCGTCTCGTGAGCAAACATGAAACAGTAAATATAATTGACTCACACCACGGGAAAGCGCCAACCATAACGGCATTGTCGGGACGCAGGACGTGCACGACAAGGTTCAACACGTTTGCCACGATTTCGACGAGGTCGTCTTTGCGGGATGCCGGATGATAGTCGTATGTGCTGTTCATAATGACCCCCGCCGTGTACCTCGATAGAGAGTTAAGTTGGGTCACTCACTGAATCCACCCTTGACACTCACTCGAAGATATGGTCATTCAGCTGTTCGGGGGTATTCAACAGCCGCCGGAGGAGGTGAGATGACCTGCGGTGTTGATAGGGCAGAAATCTCTGTACCGCTTCAGGCCGAAACGTCTGGTGGAAAAAGCGCCTCTGCAATCGCCATCGATCACCGTATGGCATAACAAAGGTACCGAAATTCAGTCCACACCTTGAATAGCGGATTGAGATGAGTAGTATGAAAGGAAAGGAGGCTCACAGCTCAATGGCGAGGAGGTTTGGACGGTCTGAGTAGTTCTTGGAGCGGTTCTCGAGCAGGTCCTTTGCAATCTTTTCCGAATTGATGATGATGATATCCTTTCCCAATAGCCGAGAATGAATCAAGTCGCCTGCATGTCGGGTCGAGCAGAGGACGTGGAACTGAGCGTGTTATAACCTACCGTACGTTCTTGCCCACTCGGCATATGTTGTCCATGGAGCAGCTGTGTCGACTCCGATAACGTTCCCAACCCACGGTAACCCAGGAGGTCCGGGGGGCAACGGACAGGAAGTCCTACTCCCGAGAGCGCGGCGTACAATATATAGAAGCACGACACACGCACAAGCTAGCGTGCTCGTAGTCATCGGAGTAACGATGATAGTATGCATGAGGCAGGGGAGAGCGCGGGTGTCTCTGTTAGAGCTGGACTACAGTTCAGCTGATAGTACGTAGATGAGTGCGGTGGTATCAGATGTGTGCTTACCGTGCGAGGGATGACTGGGGGCAAGAACGAACAAATCTCGAAATACACACTAATCGTATTAAAGCCTGGAAAACGTACCGTTCCATGTTGCACGCTCTACTACCATGATGAAACGAGGCTGCGAAGAGTGATAAGAACAACGGCAGCGGTTGAGACATTCCCGACCAAACTGAGGCTCGGAGATAACTGGTATTGAAAGAAGTGGAGAACGTTGACCGTGACAGGATAACCATGATCGCCGAAAGCCAGTTATGGACTTCAAACACCCCTGGCCCAACGCCGAGAAAAGCACTTTCCGTTTTGTACATGTCATGCATGCCACGGCGCGAATATTTCCCCACACAAATCACCGAGGAACCGAAAAATCATTATTATTGGGCGGGCCGCTATATGACTGATTTCTGCACCTTTATTCCCGCCGCAATAAATTGTCCGCCGCGCTACTTTTCATTCTCAGAGTACAGCGTGCCCAATGAGATTGTACACACAATAAAAAAATTCGTTATCTCGGTCAGTGGCCATCTACTTTGTACCTATGCAAGGGAAGAGTATTATTATAATTATTTTAGTAGGCAACCACACGAGTATACCTGTACCCGTACGGGTTAATACTCTCGCTCGTGGGCATGTGTTTCGTCGCGGGTAGAGATTTGCATACCCACAGAACACCCGCCAAGAGCTACACCCGGAGGGTGGGCGAGGATGGGAGAGGTGGGCAAGACGGCAGCGTAGTGATGGCGCGAGAGGAGTTCTGGGAGACGGCGCAACAGGGACGAGCTCGGCGAGACGGCAGTGGGTGTGCGAGGACGGCCGTACGGGTTACGCATATCCGGGCATCCGGCATCGTGTCGGTTGGGAGGGGAAGGCGCTGGCCACTCGTCGTGTGCGTCCGAGCCCGTGTGGTGGGCGGCGACGGGAGGCGTTAGTCACAGTGCACAGGGTTGGGCGTTGCGGTGTGCATGCTGGGCACGGTGGGTGGCAATGGACGTTGACATTGCAGGATCAGAGGTGGGCCGTGCGAGTCCACTGCGGGTGTCGTGTCCGTTGGGACTAAGGAGATACACGAAACTTTTTACCGCGCGGTAGATTCTGAGAATGAAAAAGTGACCATCTATTGCAGCGGGAATAAATGTGCACTTCATGTGGAAAATGCAGGCGTAAAAACAATGGTCTATGTACCCTGGCATCGCCTCCGAAATATGGCAGAACGCTCTTGTTCGACCGCACTATAGTACTATTAGCGGCTCTAACTCGCGACACTACGAACGCGGAGGATCATCGATCACGATCACTTTAATTTTGCTGCGGTACACCAGGGTGCGTTCACCTCTGGTGAGAGAGCGCGCATTGAAGATGGGCCGACTGGGTCTTCGTCTGGCATCTGCACAGAACTTAATGAACACCGATCAGCGTACTGGTGAACTATACGAAGAGCTAGCCAAGTCTAAGGGTCCCGACTCCCCTCAGGTTGTGCCATACTACGCTACGAGTCTATCTGTAAGTCCTAGTTGGCTCAACTCACGGCTTCAACAGAAAACAGCTTAGACTATATATACATGCACCAAGCCAAGAGGAACGACATGATTTTTTTCCTGTCATGTTCTCTTGTGGCAGGCTTCACTCGTCGTCTTCCATGTTTCAACTGGTCCTTCCCTCTGCTATCATCCGGCGGTTTGCAGTCCCTCTTGGTGCAATTTCACGCGCCAAGCGTCCTTGTTCCTGACCGGAATGAGCTTGGAACTCACATCGACCCACTAAATATAAATGCACCGTATCCGTAGGTTGGCCATCGTTATCGCCCTCCACGCAATGTCCGACTGGTGCCTTAGTTTTGGGAGTGTCGTATTCATTGGACGACGCCCCCAACACTATGTACCAGGACCAGGACAGCCGGTAGGATGGGTGTGGGTGCGGATCGTTCGAAGGCCAACTGGTGCGAGCACCGTATGATGACACACACACGTCTCACGAAGGTACTACTTGCGGGTTCGCACGGGCGTTCAAACATTACAGTTCGAATGGAGATTATGCTTCTTTAACCTCTTCGACCAGCTGCGTTGGACTGACGGGATCCCTGAAGATAAACAACATTGCTCTCCTGGTAGTTGCAGATGGATAACTGAAGGTCGCGAGGCGTACCTGTACCCATCCTGCTAGTACACCGTGACACGCGAGTGAAATGTATTCCATGCAGTTTTTAATCAACTTGTATTCTCTTCAGACGTCGAACGATGGGTACATACAAATCTCTGAACGAAAAACTTGATACACAGCAACGAATCTGAGCCAAAAGGGGTTGGGTTAGAACTTAAGCATAGCTTGCAGTAATCAACTGCTCCAGTTTCTCAGCGTCCATCCCTGGAAACCTGGGCACGATCCTGTACTTGAATGGGAGAGGCTGTCTGTACGGAAAATCAGGGCCGTGTTCGAGACAAGAAGGTCTGTCGTGCATCACTCACACTGCAATTCCGCTGGAAAACTTCGGTTCCACTGGGATCTCCGCCCCGTTCTCGTCCAGGGGCCTCAAGATCTTGAACACGGCCAACACCTTGGCGATGGCCATCCAGACTGTTGTATCTGCAAAGTGTCTCCCGACACAGATGCGCCTACCGAACCCAAATGCGATATGTTCAGTGTCGTTGGGTTTGAGGGAACTGTCGTCGTCGAGGAATCGCTCGGGTATGAAGGCGTGTGGATCAGGGAACCTGGATTCGTCGTGCGCCATCGCCCTGGCAAAACGGAACATTAAATCAGGTTTGAAAGAACATAGAGCCCACTGACCACAAGTTCGCTACGAGGATAGCACCTGAAGGCAGGTATCAATAGACGCTCTGTCGCTTGAAGGAATTGTGAAATATTCACCCTTTGGAATGTGGAATCCACCATACGTGTCGTCCTCCACGGCAGCATGGGGAACCGCTGAGTGATCCATGAAGATCAGTGACAAGGGCTAACCAACGGACAGAATCACCCACACAGAGGAACGACGGGGCTGTATCTGAGCGTTTCACGGAAAATGGCGTCCAAGTAGGGCAACAAGGGTCGATCGTCCATTGTCGGTAATCTGTCCTTGCCCACTACAGCATCGATTTCTGCTTGCGCTTTTTGCTGTGCTCCTTGGTTCATCATCATCATTAGGAAGAACGTCATCAGGACAGAGTTGGACTGTTTCATATTGTCAGGCTTCATGGTTAGCATGAACACATTGTGTCACATACGGTTTCTGATGCAGCTACCCAAATGAATAACAATAACACGTATCAGTAGAGGTTCTCGAGAGGCATCTGAGCAGCGCACCCAAAAATGCGGTCCCAGATGCTTCCTTGATTCCATCCATCCATGATTTTTGGGGTGATATTCCTTTCTCTTCCATCTCTCGCAGCGCATCGTGTACCATGGATGGTGCGACGCTACCGCTCGGCTAGCACATGTAATTATTCAACGTCCACACGAGATGAGTAATCGAAACGACCATTACCGCATTTTGAAGAGCGTACTCAAACGGCCGATCCAGATACTGTCTCGAAAGCCCGCGTACCACCGCCATATCCCTTTTGAACGACATGCCTGGAAACCACGACGGGAGGTGGAGTACTTGGAACAGATTCGTCTCGAGAGCGAACATGAAACAGTAAATATAATTGACTCACACCACGGGAAAGCGCCAACCGTAACGGCGATGTCGGGACGCAGAAGAGGTATAATAATGTTCAAAATGTTTGCCACGATTTCGACGAGGTCGTCTTTGCGGGATGCTGGGTCATAGTCATACGTACTGTTCATGATGACCGCCGCGGTGTATCTCGATAGAGTTAAGTTGGGTCACTCACTGAATCCACCCTTAACACTCACTCGAAGATATGTTCATTCAGTTGTTCGGGGGTATTCAACAACCGCCGGAGGAGATGACATGACCTGCGGTGTTGATAGGGCAGAAATCTCTGTACCGCTTCAAGCCGAAACGTCTGGTGGAAAAAGCGCCTGTGCAATCGCCATCGGTCACCGTATGGCATAAAAACGGTACCGAAATCCAGTCCACACCTTGAATAGCGGATTGAGATTAGCAGTATGAAAGGAAAGGAGGCTCACAGATCGATGGCAATGCAGTATGGACGGTCTGAGTAGTTCTTGGAGCGGTTCTCGAGCAGGTCCTTTGCAATCTTTTCCGAACTGATGATGATGATATGCTTTCCCAACAGCCGAGAATGAATCAAGTCGCCTGCAAGGATATTGGGTCAGGCAGAGGATGTGGAACTGAGTATGTTATAACCTACCGTACGTTCTTGCCCACCCGGCATACGTTATCCATGGAGCAGCTGTGTCGACTCCGACAATGTTTCCAACCCACGGTAACCCAGGAGGTCCGGGGGGCAATGGGCAGGAAGTCCTACTCCCGAGAGCGCGCCGTGCAATATACAGAAGCACGACACACGCAAAAGCCAACGTGCTCGTAGTCTTCCAGTCATACACTGCGAGGGGGGGAATAACATTGGTAGGCCTATGCATGAGGCAAGGGAGAGCCTGAGCGCGGGTGTCTCTGTTAGAGCTGGACTACAGTTCAGCTACTAGTACGTAGAAAATGAGTACGGTGGTACTAGATGTGTGCTTACCGTGCGAGGGATGAGGATGACTGAGGGGGCACGAACGAACAAACCTCGAAATTTACATTAATCGTATTAAAGCTTGGAAAACGAACCGTTCGGCGTTGCACGCTCTACTACCATGATGAAACGAGGGGAAGTAATAAGAACGGCATGCAGCGGTTACATTCCCGACCAAACTGAGGCTCGGAGATCACCGATATTGAAGGAAGTGGAGTGTACAACGCAGTGACAGGATAACCATTATCGCCGAAAGCTAGTTATGTAATACAAGATGGTAAACCATAGACCCAATGCTCCGAGACAGGTACTTTCCGTTTGTACCACTGCCACGGCGCGAATCTTTCCCCACACAAATCACCGAGGAACCGAAAAAACATTATTATTGCAACAGCGGGCGGGCCGCAGGAACCAGGCGTACAAAGTAATGGTCTACCCCGGCATCGCCTTCGAAGTACGGCAAAGCGTTCTTGTTCGACCGCACTATTAACCGCTCCAACTTGCAACCCTACGAACGCCGAGGATCGTCGATCACGCATCACTTTGATTCCGCTGCGGGACCGTGACACCGGGGTGCGATCAGCTCTGGTGAGAGAGCGCGTATTGAAGATGGTCTTCGTCTGGCACCTGCACAGAACTTAATGAACACGGATCAGCGTACTGGTGAACCATGCCAAGGGCTAACCAAGTCTAAGGGTCCCCTCAGGTTGTGCCCTACGTTACTCTATCTGTAAGTCCTATTTGGCTCAACTCATGGCTTCAACTGAAAACAACCCTACATATGAATTTTCTTCCTGTCGTGTTCTCTTGTGGCAGGCTTCACTCACCGTCTTCCATGTTTCAGCTGGTCCTTCCCTCCGCTATCGTCTGACAGTTTGCAGTCCCACCTTCACGCGCCAAGCGTCCTTGTTCCTGACCGGAATGAACTTAGAACTCACATCGGCCCACTAAAGATAAATGGACCGTACCCGTAGGCTGACCATCGTTATCGTCCACCGGAACTAATACTTTCAAGTTCAAATTGGCAAAAGACAGTCATTCTGATCATACGAAGTACTCACTCTCTAGATTGTGTCACCGACCAGCTCAAACTGCCACATCTACAGGTCGCCAACGTTCTCGTGTCGTCGCGCTGTATTACACCATCTTGCTAACATTTCAGGCTATCCTGGACATAATACAATGCCTCCGCCTCGCCCCCTACTTCCCTCAACATTTCGTCGTGACCTCTCCATATACTCGACAACCCTTTCACTCGCAGGTTGGTCGTCTTCGATGACGACCTTGCTGGGTTATTTGGTACGTCTTCTCGGCTCCTTTACTGTGACCGGGAAGCTCTTATTGTTGATATGCTTGCCCCTCCTCAGATGCATACACTGACAGCAGCTTTCATCCACTCTTCCTTCGAGCCCCAGTCACGGATATGACGTTTAGCTATGCATCTGCAGGTGGTGTCGAAGGAAGTATTCTCACTCCATCGGCGGTCGCACACCCAGCTTCGGAGCTTGTACACACAATCCGTCCAAACCCGTAACACTGTAGTACAGGTACAGTATGAGCTCGGGTGTTCCTATTACGAGGCGTACCCATACTCAGCCTGCCCGTACACCGTGCCACGCAAGTGAAATGTATTCCATACAGTTTTTAATCCACTTGGATTCTCTTCAGACGTCGAACGATGGGTACATATGCAAATGTCTGCACGAAAAACTTGATACACAGCGACGAATCTGAGCCAAAAGGAGTTGGGTCAAGCATGGCTCGCAGCAATCAACTGCTCCAGTTTCTCAGCGTCCATCCCTGGAAACCTGGGCACGATCCTGTACTTGAATGGGAGAGGCTGTCTGCACAGAAAATCAGGGCCGTGTTCGGGATCGAGACAAGGAAGTCTGTCGTGCATCACTCACACTGTAATTCCGCTGGAAAACTTCGGTTCCACAGGGATCTCCACCCCGTTCTCGTCCAGGGGTCTCAAAATCTTGAACACGGCCAACATCTTGGCGATGGCCATCCAAACTGTTGTATCTGCAAAGTGTCTCCCGACACAGATGCGCCTACCGAACCCAAATGCGATATGTTCAATGTCGTCGGGTTTGAGGGAACCGTCGTTGTTTAGGAATCGCTCGGGTGTGAAGGCGTGTGGATCAGGGTACCTGGATTCGTCGTGTGCCATCGCCCTGGCAAAACGGAACATTAAATCAGGTTTGAAAGAACATAGACCCACTGACCATAAGTTCGCTATGAGGATAGCACCTGAAGGCAGGTATCAATAGATGCTCTGTCGCTTAAAGGGATTGTGAAATATTCACCCTTTGGAATGTGGAATCCACCATACGTGTCGTCCTCCACGGCAGCATGGGGAACCGCTGAGTGATCCATGAAGATCAGCAACAAGGGCTAACCAACGGACGGAATCACCCACACAGAGGAACAACGGGGCTATATCTGAGCGTTTCACGGAAAATGGCATCTAAGTAGGGCAACAAAGGACGGTCGTCCATTGTCGGTAATCTGTCCTTGCCCACTACAGCATCGATTTCTGCTTGCGCTTTTTCCTGGGCTCCTTGGTTCACCACCATCATTAGGAAGAACGTCATCAGAGTAGAGTTGGACTGTTTATATTGTCAGGGATCATGGTCAGCACGAACACATTGTGTCACATACGGTCTCTGACGCAGCTGACAAAACGTACATCAGTAAAGCTTTTCGCAAGGCCCATCTGAGCAGCATACCCAAAAATGCGCTGCCTGATGCTTCCTTGAGTGCATCCATCCACGATTTTTCGGGTGATATTCCTTTCTCTTCCATCTCTCGCAGCGCATCGTGTACCATGGATGGTGCGACGCTACCGCTCGGCTAGTACATGTAATATTCAACGTCCGCACGAGGCGAGTAATCGAAAAAGACCATTACCGCATTTTGAAGCGCATACTCAAACGGCCGATCGAGATACTGTCTCGAAAACCCGCGTGCCACCGCCATATCCCTTTTGAACGACATGCCGGGAAACCACGACGGGAGATGGAGTACTTGGAACAGATCCGTCTCGTGAGCGAACATGAAACAGTAAATATAATCGACTCACGCCATGGGAAAGCGCCAACCGTAACGGAGATGTCGGGACGCAGAAGAGGTACAATAATGTTCAAAACGTTTGCCACGATGTCGACGAGGTCGTCTTTGCGGGATGCTGGGTCATAGTCATACGTACTGTTCATGATGACCGCCGCCGTGTACCTCGATAGAGAGTTGAGTTGGGTCACTCACTGAATCCACCCTTGACACTCACTCGAAGATATGGTCATTCAGTTGTTCGGGGGTATTGAACAACCGCCGGAGGAGATGACACGACCTGCGGTGTTGATAGGGCAGAAATCTCTGTACCGCTTCAGGCCGAAACGTCTGGTGGAAAAAGCGCCTGTGCAATCGCCATCGATCACCGTATGGCAAAAGAACTGAATTGAAATCCAGTCCACACCTTGAATAGTGGATTAAGATTAGCAGTATGAAAAGAAATGAGCACTCACAGAGGAATGACGATGAGGTATGGACGATCGGAATAGTTCTTGGAGCGGTTCTCGAGTAGGTCCTTTGCAACCTTTTCCGAATTGATGATGATGATATCCTTTCCCAGGAGTCGAGAATGAACTATGTCGCCTACACGGATCTCAGCTTGAGCAGATAACGTAGAACTAAGCATGTTGCAACCTACCGTATATTTTTGCCCACTCGGCATATGTTACCCATGGAGCACCTGAGTTGATTCCGATAACGTTCCCAACCCACGGTAACCCAGGAGGTCCGGGGGGCAGCGGGCAAGAAGTTCTACTCCCGAGCGCTCGGCGTGCAATATATAAAACCACGACACACGCGAAACCTAACGTGCTCGTAGTCATCCAGTCATACCTTGCGAGGGGGGGAGTGACGATGGTTGACCTATGCATGAGGTAGGATGGAGGGCGAGTGTCCCTGTTAATTGGACTAGAGTTCGGCTACGTAGAGAATGAGTACCGTGACGATGGTGTAAGAAAACAACAGATGTCTACGTACCCTCACTGGCAGACGTGCGAGTGATGACTGAGGGCGCACGAACGAACAAGTTTCGGAATATAAACCAATCGTATTCAAGGTTGGAAAAAGAACCACCACGCGTTGCTCGCTCTACTGCCATAATGAGAGGAGGGTGTCGATGAGTAATAAGAACAACGATAGCAGTTGAGAGTCTTGAGACCACATTTCCGACCAAACTGAGGCTCGGAGATTATTGGTATTGAAAGAAGTTGATGTGAACGGTGATAGGACTGCTACTAGCGCTCGTTTTTCATTTACAGAGGCCGAGCACCGCGCGCACTTTACCATATCGGGTAACCTCTTTACCCAGATGATATTTATTGCGACAGCGGGCGGCCCAGGGTCCCGAGTCCGAAATACGGCACCACGTTCTTGTTCGACCACGCCATATCAGCCGCTTCAACTTGGCTCCAACTTGCAACACTACGAAGGCCGAGGGTCAATCGACCACGTATCACTTTGATTTGGCTGCGGTACACCGGGGTATGAGCGGCTCTATTGTCAACTTGAATGAAGATGCCGACTTGGGGTCGTCTGGGGTCTGCACAGAAACTAACGAACATGGAACGGGGTGTTGGTGAACGAGGCCAAGTACATTTCCAACTCCAAGTGGTCCCAGGGCGACTTTCTTTCCTTTTGTCAACTTCCATTTTTGTCTCGTTTGGTGTCTATGTAGGACGAGCTAGCCAAGTCTAAGGGCCTCTCAGGGTGCGCCCTACGCTATACTTTGTCTGTAAGTCCTAAGGTAGACATCGTGCGAAACTGACTGAACCTCTCAAACATAGAAAATCAAATAGCCCATTATCCGTTCAAGGGAAATAGAGGTTCGTCGGTTTCGCACAACGTCCATCTTAGTCAGTTCATCTAACGGCTTCAACTTAAATATACATGCACCAGGTTTCGCTCGCCGTCTTCCATGTTTCAGCTGGTCCTTCTCTCGGCGGTCATCCGGGTCCATCCCCGCTGTTCACCCACCAAGCGTCCTCGTTCCTGACTGGAATGCGCTTAGAACTTGCATTGGCCTATTAAATATAAATGCACTGTACCCGTAGGTCTGCCATCGTTATCGCCTCCACGCAATGTCCGACTGGACGACTACGTGTGCCTTAGCTATTGGGAGTGTTGTGGTTCTGTACGTTGGACGACGAGCTCTCGAGAATCGAAGTTCTCATCCATTGCCCCCCGGACCCCCTGGATTACCATGGGTTGGGAACGTTATCGGAGTTGACAGAGGTGCTCCATGGAAAACATATGCCGAGTGGGCAAAAACGTACGGTAGGTCACAATATGTTCAGTTGCACGTCCTCTACTTAATCCGATCTCCGTGCAGGCGACTTGGTTTATTCTCGGTTGTTGGGAAAGGATATCATCATCCTCAATTCGGAAAAGGTTGCAAAGGAACTGCTCGAGAACCGGTCCAAGAACTGTTCGGATCGTCCATACCTCATCACCTGCGAATTGTTGGGTCTTTGTTTCTCATCATGCTGCTAACCTCAAGTCACTACTCCAGGTGTGGAATAGACTTCCTGTCCATTTTTTTGCCCTACGGCAATCGATGGAGATTGCACAGGCGCTTCTTCCACCAGACATTTAAGCTCGATGCGGTACACAGATTTCTGCCCTCCCAGCACCGCAAGGCATGTCATCTCCTCCGGCGGTTGTTCGTTGCGCCCGAACAACTCGATGATCATGTGTTCGAGTAAGTGCACGAGAACAAATGTGGTGATAGACCAACTTATCTCTCCATCGAGATACACGACGGCGGTCATCATGAATAGCACATATGACTATGACCCAGCATCCCGCAAAGACGACATCGTCGAAATCGTCGCAAACGTGTTGAACATTATTGTGCCTCTTCTGCGTCCCGACATCGCCGTTATGGTTGGCGCCTTTCCGTGGTGTGAGTCAATTACATTTACCGTTTCATGTTCGTTCACGAGACGAATCTGTTTCAAGTGCTCCATCTCCCGTCGTGGTTTCCCGGCATGTCATTCAAGAGGGAAATGGCGGTGGCACGCGAGTTTTCGAAGCAGTATGTCGATCGGCCGTTTCAGTACGCACTTCACAAGGTGGTAATGGTCATTTCGATTGCTTATCTCGTGCGGACATTGATTGATTGCATGTGCTAGCCGAGCGATAGGGCTGCACCATCAATGGTACACGATGCGCTGCGAGAGATGGAAGAGAAAGGAATATCGCCCGAAAAATCGTGGATGGATGCACTCAAGGAAGCATCTGGGAGCGCGTTTTTGGGTGCGCTGCTCAGATGCCTTACGAGAACCTTTACTGATGTATTATCCGACTCGTCAGCTGCATCAGAGACCGTATGTGACTAAATGTGTTCATGGTAATCATGATCATTGACAGTATAAAATAGTCTACTGCGGCCCTGATGAAGTTCTTTCTTATGATGGTGGTGCACCCGGCAGTGCAGGAAAAAGCGCAAGCAGAAATCGACGCTGTAGTGGGCAGGGGCAGATTGCCAACCATGGACGATCGACCATTGTTGCCCTTCATAGATGCCATTTGTCGGGAGATGCTCAGATACATTCCCATCGTCCCTCTGTGTGAGTGATTCCGTGTCTCGGTTAGTTCCTGTAGTTGATCCTGGTGAATCACTCAGCGGTTCCCCATGCTGCTGTGGAAGATGACGTGTATGAAGGATTCCACATTCCAAAGGGTGAATATTAGGCAATCTCCTTGAGTGACCGACCGTCTATTGACACTCGCTTGCAGGTGCCATCCTCATAGCGAACCTGTGGTCAGTGTGCTCTACAAATATTAATATTCTTCCGAAACAGATCTGGATGACCTTTTCTTGCCAGGGCGATGTCGAACGACGAATATAGGTACCCTGACCCACACACGTTCATACCCGAACGATTCCTCAACGATGATGGCTCCCTTAAACCGGACGACGTCGAACACATTGCGTTTGGGTTCGGTAGACGTATGTGTGTCGGGCGACACTTTGCAGACACGTCCTTGTGGTCGGTCATAGCCAAGGTGTTGGCTGTGTTCAAGATCTTGAGACCCCTGGACGAGAATGGAGTGGAGATCCCAGTAGAACCGCGGTTTACGGGCGGGAATGCGGTGTGAGTGATATACTACAACCATTTTCTTTTGATTCCGGACATCGTACTGATTCTTTCCACAGACATCCTGTTCCGTTTAGGTGCAGGATCGTGCCCAGGTTTCCAGGGATGGACGCCGAGAAATTGGAGCAGATGATCGCTGCTAGCACTCCTTGATACACCCTCCCTTTCTTTTTCTTTTTGGCTCAGATTTGTATTTGCCTGTAAAGTTCTTCTTTCAGAGACCTATGCTCATCGTTCGACGTGCGCTGGTCTAAAGAAACGTAGTAGATAAAGATAAAAACTACAGTTACAGTTCTCCGGGCTCCCGTCTGGAGGCACACGCGGCAAAATTTCAACACTTGGCTAAACACCAGGACCACATGCCACATATGTCACAGGTAAAGCTTTACATGAAGAGCTGGTAGAGCAAGATGCACGGAGCCTATTGTGCTTGCGGGCGCTAACCTGGTGTCTTTTACTGGCAACTACCAGCCTGAGGTGGAGAACGACTCCGGCAGCCACGGTTCGGGACTCCACATCCCCACCGGGACTTCTCCATGATGTGCTCGTTCTCAGTCTTCGTCGACGACACTATCAATTACTTCAACTTGGATGAGTGCCCGACCATCTCCGTGAACCGTGCATCCCCCGCGATAATGGCAAAAATCAATATCAAGCTCCTCGAGCGCTGGCGCAAAAAGCCGATCGATCACTCATTTCGATGCGGCGCAGCCAACTTGAAGGGTGTTTGATCGGCCCCAGCGGTGAGAGCGAAGACGCTCACAACTTCAACTGAAACAGGGCAGCGACCTCATCGAGCTAGCTTCTTTCTGACACGTTCGGTGAGTTCTATCAACCGTCTTCCATGTTCTCAGCCGATCGTTTCCTTGGCTATCGTCCGAGGCTCGTCGGATCCGAGTCACGGTTATTGATCAATGAACCATCCCGCAGTTCGTGTCACCGTAACGTCGACTCCATATCGAGAACCTGCAACCGGAATAGGCTTAAAACTCACATCGACATTTTAAATTTAAGTGCATCCTGTTTCGATGTGTAGGTCTTCCATCGTTGTTCGTCTCCCACGCAATGTCCGACTGGAAGACTACGGGCGCTTTAGTTATCGGGAGCGTCGTGGTGCTGTACATCGGACGACGAGTTCTCGGGAGTCGAGATTCTTACCCACTGCCTCCTGGGCCTCCGGGTTTACCATGGGTTGGGAACGTTGTCGGAGTTGACACAGATGCTCCATGGAAAACATATGCCGAGTGGTCGAAAACATACGGTAGGTTACAACATGTTCAGTTCCACGTCCTCTACTCACTGATAATCCGATACCCGTGCAGGCGACTTGGTCTATTCTCGGCTGTTGGGAAAGGATATCATCATCCTCAATTCGGAAAAGATTGCAAAGGACCTGCTCGAGAACCGCTCCAAGAACTATTCCGACCGTCCATCCTTCATCACCAATGATCTGTGAGTCCTCCGAGGTTTCCGTTCATACTGTGAATCTCAATCCACCATTCAAGGTGTGGACTGTATTTCAATTCCGTTTTATTGCCATACGGCGATCGATGGCGACTGCACAGGCGTTTTTTCCACCAGACGTTTCGGCCCGAATCGGTACACAGATTTCTGCCCTCCCAGCACCGCAAGGCGTGTCATCTCCTCCGGCGGTTGTTCGTGGCGCCCGAGCGACTCAAGGATCATGTGTTCGAGTGAGTGTACGATGAGCAAACGTGGCGCTAGACCAAACTCAGCTCTCCATCGAGATACACGGCGGCGGTCATCATGAACAGCACATACGACTATGACCCAGCATCCCGCAAAGACGACCTCGTCGACATCGTGGCAAACGTGCTGAACATCGTCGTGCCCGTCCTGCGTCCCGACATTGCCGTTACGGTTGGCGCTTTCCCATGGTGTGAGTCGATCACGCTTCCTGTTTCGTGTTTCGATCACGAGATGAATGTGGTTCAAGTGCTCTATCTCCCGTCGTGGTTTCCCGGCATGTCGTTCAAGAGGGAAATGGCGATCGCACGCGTGCTTTCGAAGGAATCTCTCGAGCGGCCATTTGAGTATGCTCTTCAAAAAGCGGTAATGGTCCTTTCGATCGCTTATCTCGTGCGGACGTTGAATGGTTGCATGCGCTAGGGGAACGATCACGTCGCACCATCCATGGTACACGATGCGCTGCGAGGGATGGAGGAGAAAGGAATATCGCCCGACAAATCGTGGATGGATGCACTCAAGGAAGCATCCGGGAGTGCATTTTTGGGTAACGCTGCTCAGATGCCTGCGAGAACCTTTTACTGATGCGTGTTATCCGACTTGTCAGCTGCAGCAGAGACCGTACGTGACACGATGCGTTCGTGGTCATCATTAACAAGATTAAACAGTCGACTGCGGCCCTGATGACGTTCTTCTTAATGATGGTGGTGAACCAAGGAGCCCAGGAAAGAGCGCAAGCAGAAATCGATGCCGTAGTGGGCAAGGACAGATTGCCGACAATGGACGACCGACCCTTGTTGCCCTACTTGGACGCCGTTTTCCGTGAAACGCTCAGATACAGCCCCGTCGCTCCTCTGTGTGGGTGATTCCGTCCGTTGGTTAGCCCCTTGTTGCTGATCTTCATGGATCACTCAGCGATTCCCCATGCTGCCGTGGACGACGACATGTACGATGGATTCCACATTCCAAAGGGTGACTATTTGTCCATTCCCCTCGAACGCCAGAGCGTCTACTGACGACCCGCCTCCAGGTGCCATCCTCCTAGCGAACCTGTGGTCCGTGTGCTCTACGATAAATATTCTTTCAACCCTGATGTTCATGATCCGGTTTACCAAGGGGGATGGCGCACGACGAATCTAGGTACCCCGACCCGCACGCGTTCACGCCCGAGCGATTCCTCAACGACGACGGCTCCCTCAAACCCAACGACATGGAACACGTCGCGTATGGGTTCGGTCGACGCATCTGCGTCGGGAGACACTTTGCGGACACGTCCGTGTGGTCGGTCATGGTCAAGGTGTTGGCCGTGTTCAAGATCTTGAGACCCCTGGACGAGAACGGGGTGGAGATCGCGGTAGAACCGAGGTTCTCGACCGGGAATGCAATGTGAGTCGTGCACAGAATCTACCTTTTGATCCCCGGGCGTGGTGCTGATTCTCTGCGCAGACATCCTCGTCCGTTTGGGTACAGGATCGTGCCCAGGTTTCCGGGGGTGGACGCCGAGAAATTGGAGCAGTTGATCGCTGCTAGCACCCCTTGACGCTTTTTTTTCCCGCTCAATTTCGTCTTTCCTGCCATGTTCAGATATAAGTTATGTACATATACAGTTCGATGTGCGCTAGTTTGAGAGAAAAGTGGATCGTGTAAAACTACATACAATGTGATGCAAGAAGAGGTCAGATGAGTGGAGAACGACGGCAGTCGGCAGTACATTTACAATGTGAGGGGGGGAGCAAGAGAAGAAGTATCGTAGCATTCATGAGGTATCGTAGAGCTGGGGCTGTGGAGTGTGATGAGATGAGAAGGGTATGCCATCACCCCACCTAGGCGCTCCATCCTAAAATCATCGCGACCGCGGGTCAGGTGCAGACGTAGAAATGGCCAACCCTGGTATTGCCTCCATATATTCTCCGAAATGTGACATTGCACTCCTGTTGGACCGCACCGTCAACCGCTTCAACGCACACCGCGACCGCCCGAGCATCTCCATAAACGCCGCATGCGGCCACGTGTCGCCCTCGCGGTAACAAAAACACACGTCGAGCTCTTCGAGCGCGGGCAGTGTCAGCGCGCCAAAGATGGCGTCGAGCCCCGCTCGGATCACCTTGATTTCCATGCGGCGCAGGAAAGGGTGCGTGATCGACCCCGGCGAGAGCGCGCGCAAGGCGCCGAGCTGGACTTCGTCTGCGGAGAGGCACGAGACGACGACGGTGCGGAGGCGACCGCAGCGGGTGAGGAGCTGGACAAAGACCGTGCTGCTGAACAAGGCAAAGTGCATGTTCAACTCGACCAAGCTGTCCCAGGGCAAGTTGATCCCGTCGAGGGACTGCAAGTCGTAGTTGAGGCACTGAAGAGCTGCGGAACGGAGGCGTTTGGCGGGTCCGGGGAAGTGGATGGAGGGGGTGTCGCGGTGGGACGTGAAACGGAGACGTTCGAGAAGATCGGTCCCGGCGTCGGGAGCGAAGAGAGTGGGCAAGGAGGGGCCGTGCCACCAGATATCGTTGCTCTGGGCGATGAGGGGGCGGAGCCAGTGTACGACAGACGACACTGATGTCGGGTCTGCAGTGAACATGTTGATGTCATTAAGGATTCGAACGGCCAGAGGGACGCTCTTGGCTCTGGCCAACCACGACTCGCATCCGCGACGATGCGCCTCACAAACAGTCTTCTGAAGACTGATGGAGAGAGAGGACCAGAGGCGGGGGGTGGACATTGCCACGGCACGCCAATGACGGCACACCTGGGTGAGCACCATGGGAGACTCGATATCCCTTGGGGTGATGTATGGTGTTTTGGGCAGGCAATGGGAAAACACCTCGCCCAGCACCTCTGGAGGGATCCGACGAGCAGATGAAGTAAGCGCCTGGTGAGCGAGTAATGACCCGCGGACATGAGCGCTGCTTTCCTCGAGTTTAGCTCGGATGGCAGCGAGCTTGCGCATAGCGGTGTCTACGCTCGCCATCTGTAGCGCAAGCATGGAAAGCTGGGTATTTCGCTGAGAGACGACGGCATCGATGAGCTGGATGTCCTGAGGGCCCGGGACGACATTGACGGTGCTGAATTTCGAGAAGGGGGTGTCGAGATCACCTGGCTGGACAGCTGTGAGTAGAGTTTGAGAAGAGACAAGGCAACCAACCAAAGGGGATGTCTGTTACCCGGGTGGTGACGAAGGCATGAGACACGATTGCGCCATCGGACCTGGGAAGCGACCGACGCACCTTTCCGAGATACTCGTTCAACTGCGCATGTATTGCTTGCAGAAAATCCATGTCGGATATCCTCCTCGTTAACAGGCTGTACGACGACCGCAGCGTTGGTTTGTAGGTGCAAGGACAAGGGCGGCAGTGGACGACGGGCGATGGGCGCTGTGGTGTGACCTGATTTGTGTAGGTCTGTGTCACGGGCGAAGATGCGCACAAGTGCCGGACTCCCGGTGGACGGTTCGCTTTCAAGGACTCCAGTACGTCAGATTGCCCACTAACCAAGTCTCGTAATGACAGGTATCGCCGAAATCGTCTCACAAGCTGTTGATCTAGATCCGTGACACGGACGGAACCAGCTAGTAGCCGCTGCAGCATGTCGATAAAACAGTGCTAGCCTTGACAACCCTCTTCATCTGTCCTCTGAAAGCTGGCACTCTCTGGGAAAATGCCACTCAATTGGCATAATAGATCTCATTGAAAATCCGCATCCGTGACCCTGCTTGCATCTTGAACACTTTACTTGGACATATCCCTCCGACTCATTGTGAGCAAAAACGATTAAGCGTTTCTGCAGCTTGGTGCAGCTCGACTCGAATGGCGCAAGGCGATGCTGTATCGACGCCTTCCTACGACGGCGAGGCTCACCGTGATACCTTTAGTCTTCATCAATTGAAAGTCGCAGTCAACTCCCACTTCGGCACAGTCTGTGAGCTCAAAAAGTTGATTGGTGCGGTTATGCATAAGGTTGAGCTTACAAGACCTTCGTTCTCATTCATTATCAGAGAGGATGGAACGACGCTTGGCATCGTTCGTGACATTGCGAATGGAACAGGCCGTTAGGCATTGTTCCCCCGTGATTGCCAATATTCTGGCGTCTATATTGTCTTCGGTCGATGCTGGTCGCCATGCCTATGTATGGGCGCTGCGTCTTGGTCAGATTTCCATGCTCCGGGGCTCCGGACACTATTCTTGCGACATCCTTCATCGCCACGCGGGAAATAGTGGCCGAGGCGCTCTCACTCTTCTCAGAGGAGAACTTAGGTACGAAGCAGATCGGCCCAGGCCTAGCGCCCGTGTACAAGTACTGGATGTATCAGGTTGAGGCTATTTGAAACATTGGTGTGACGGTCGAGCGGCGCCAAGCTGACCTGTTTTTGTAACCTTGTTTGCGACAGAGGCAGCATAGAGAGCAGCGTGGGATATGAGGTTCGTGTGGTCTTGAGATAAGAGAGGGCGCGAAGGTGCCTTAAATGACGGCGTTGGTCAATCGGGGCCGCGGCCGTGAGATCCATCTTTCCTTTGCAGACCGGCGGCCCTCCACGACTTTCAGCCCGAACCATCCAGGGACTCCATGACTGTGTCGCCTATACCCACACCCACTCGGTGGGCATCTGGACCAACCGCCCGTCATCCCACGAATCCCATCCATCACCACCACCACCACATCCAAACACACCACTGCTCCTCGTCCCCATCGCATCGATGCGAACCTGCCCGCCAATGTGCGCCGCGTGTTCAAGTTTACCTCCATGTGTGTCGCTGATTACCCTATTTTTTATATTGCATATACAGGGCCTTGCACAACCAGGCCGCTGCCTCCGTACCACGCCCTCTCTCCTAGATAAACTCCCCAGCAGCCTCTTCCTAATTACAACCCCGCTGGTTTCCCTCGGCCACCAGCCCATCGCGTTTCACTCCAGCCGCCCCCAAACCAGAACACTTGGGCCCTTACCCTAGTGGAGTCCCTCTCCCTGCGTCACCACTCCCCCCCACAGCATTCATATCCCCCCATAAAAATCAACTGGGCCCGCGACGTCCTCGTGCTCATCGACCGCGTGATGCTCCACCTGTCGGACCCACCATCATACGGGATCCCCAACTGTTGCATCTCGTCCAAATCGCGTCCGCCTAACACCCCGTCCCAATCTCCATCTTTGCTGCTGGGGCGAGATATCTTCATGCCACGTTTTCTGCGTCAGGCGCGTACCTAGATCACGTCCAACACGACCCCCCGTCGCCTTCTGCGACATTGAACAAGCCACGCGTGCAGGCTTGGTTCCGCCTTGGCCGTGATTATGAACATTTCAACGATGCGATGCATTCCCGCGCCTGCTTTGAACGTGGTGTCAAGCGAAACGTCGAGAGCTATGTTTACGTATGTCCTTTTCGCTTCAATCCTAGTACTTTTTCCAACGCATATGTAATAGCGTATGGACATGGCACACTTGATGGGCCAACTCGGTCTTCCTCCGTAGCCAGAGATCGCCCTTCTTTTGATTCACCATGCTGCGACGGTTGATTCCGTACAGGTCGACCGCGTACTTCTTCTCGGGGAATTGCCCCACGTGACAGTTCCCCCGCACTCTTCGGTCCAACAAGAAGCGAGCGCGTCGCCATCTGGAGCGTTCTGCATTCCTCCACTTTGCCTGCGCAGTACAAGCTCGGACATGTGTGCCAGTTCGCGCTTCCACCCTCCCCATTCGACGCCCTCTTGAGCGTCCAGTATTACTCGCTCGCCAGTCAACAAGGGGACGGCATGGCGCTCAGCATCTGGTTCTTGTGTGGGGCCGAGGGGGCGTTTGACGAGGACGAGAACCTCGCGTTTACGTTTGCCGAAAAGGTCTCCCGAAAGGGGTTGGGGAGCGCCGAGTTTACTATGGAGTATTACAAGGAAGTCGGGTGTCGGTGGTTCCAAGGACAGTGATGCAGCTCGAATGTGGTGCCAGCTGGTAAGTCGAGTCGCGGTAGGACACTGGACTCGTCCCCATTTCCGAGGCTCAACGTCGTCCGCCGTAGGGCTACGACTCATACAGTTGTTCCCCCATTAGGCACGCAGAACGGAATTGCCGCTCCGGACATCAAGGAGCCTTCTGCCAATGCGAACGGTCACATCGATCCGGACAAAGCAGAGTGCAGTGCATCCGATTTCCCCTCAACGCCAGTCGATGAAATAAGCTTTGGTCTACCACCATCCGAAGTTTAATTTCCCCACCGCCGTTCACAACGTCGCGCCCCGTTACTGCCGAACTGAGTGCATCACCCATCCAAGATCACCTGCCGCCACTTTCCCGTCACACTGCTCCGCTCACCATGACGCCTGCCACACCCACGCCCATCGCGCACGTGGCGTCTCCCGTCCCACGTTCCCGTTTACGCCGCTCTTTGCCCGCATCGCGCCGCTGCCAACTTCACGTCCTGCGAGTC
>JBBPNE010000120.1:0-50333 GCA_038090735.1 Xerocomellus amylosporus | reverse complement strand
TGACCAAAGCTCGCCAGCGTGTGCGCATGGGCCGACGGTGTGGAATTTACATCTCCGACTGAATGTTGTCTTCACGTTCAGATTAGTAAGGCTGTACTCGAGTTGCGTTTTACTCCGTCACAGAACGCAACGGCGTAGCTGGGTCCTGACGGCGTCTTGTTTATGTATTCAAGGCGAGTGCATGAGCAGCGGACCTCGGCTGCACTCGAGCCGAGACTCAGATTCAACTGCGAATATCGCGGTCTCGAGGTTCGGCACTTCAAGTTGGGGACGTGTGACTGACGTACAGGCACGCGTTGGACCTGAACCGACAGCGTCATGCTACGACACCGTAGACTGTTCGAAATCGAGGTACAGCTATCAGTACGCCGCGTGAACAGTACACTGTGCGGTCTCGGATCCAACTGTGAATATTGGCAACAGGTGCACAATGAACGCGTCGTGTAGAATGCTCGAAATGCATTTCTTGTGAAAGCGACCCAGATTCTTCCCGTGCGATCGGCGGGCGGTGGCGTTCCCGTCGAACCTGCAGGGTTCCCTGCGTGGGTCGCACGCCCGCGGTGCCTGCAGCGTGCACACTGCCTGGACAACTCCCGGATACATACAAGCGCAATGGAAGATACGGTCGATAGCACACTCGGAAGGGTGACGGTCGACAAGGGGTAGTAACTTGTCCTTTTCAAGCAACTTGGCCAGCCACGTGGGAAAACCATGTTTGAAAACCCACCTCACCTTCGGTCGGGTCTCCAGAAGCTATCAGCCCAACGACCACCAGAAACGACACCATTCGACTCGGACGAGCCTGGAGAACACATTCCAGGTTGACCCATGTGAAAAAAAATTGAAGTGTTGAGAATTCAAAGTTCAGTCGACGCAAAACAACAAAATATATGCAAGGACTAGAGGGGGTTCCGTACAACACTGGGTTATCGCTTGTTAGATTTGGACCTTTCGTGCTGGTTAATCATATCACGGCTACACCTTGTACGACCTTTAGGAACGCCGGTCGTTGCGGGAGGAAGAGCCTGAGGGTAGAATCCTGACGCGGCACTGCTTGGCACCCCCGAGAGGAGCATCTGCCCAAGCAAAGGCCCAAGGACGGAAATGAGTGGGCCGATGAAATGCTGGACATCCAGAGTGGACGGTGTGGACGGATGGATTGGTCCGCGCTAGCCGTCACCTTGGTTGACCACGTTGGCGAGGACTTGATGGAACTGGCTCAGCACAGCGGCAGCGGCGGTGTCATAAAGATCGTCTTCATTATTGTGGTCTACGAGAGTAGTTCCCGTGACCTTGCCCCCCAAACACGGGAGTTCAGTAGCTCTTTTTTGACCTTGAAAGCGCTGACGGCGGCCTGGACAGCTTGGGCACCTGAAAGATCGTCAAGGGTTGAAGCACGAGAGTCCTATACCACTTACCCAATCTATCCTCATATGTCTTGGACATGTACTCGTGACAATGAAACCGCACCTCCGAAACTGTAGAGCCATGGAGAATTCGAGATGATTCTTCAAGAGGGACTTTGAGATCTTTGAGGGACTGGAGAATCCCGGTCTCTTCATCTCCACCAGCCTCGCCGGGATAGATAAGAGTGAGCTATGCTTTGTCTTTGTCGGAGAGACCCTCCGTCAAGGGTGCCTTGACATCATTTGTGTACACCCAGGGGACGATGAGCCTGATCGTGATATAAGAAAAAGAAGTGTTGAAGAGATATCGAACGCTTCATGATGGAGTTCTTGTCCCGCTTCGGGAAGTTCGACGTGTTATGGTGAGGAAATAATGGTGTCTTGTGCTGGATGATAGCCTCGTCAGCGGTCCCTCCAGTTATCGTCGCCCACTCGCAATCCCACTCGTGAGCCAGGTCAAAAGCGTGCCCAAATTGATGGAGAGTAAGGTTGTAGAGTGCATCACGATTTTCGGTACCCAGGTCACGAGGGCCTCATGGTCGCTCTTTGTCTCGGGAGCGTCGGTTCCGGTCGCGCTCCGGGCGAGTTCGGTATTCTTGAACTAGATTCGGATATCCGCAGGCTTCTTTTGACCCTTTGACGCGGGGACCAGATTGATATTGGCGTAGCGAGTATATTCAGCGATAGCGTCGCTGACCAACTGCTCCTGCAGGAAGCTAGGTGCCGCATCGTTGTACGAAATATTCTGAATTACAAGTAGACGACCAGTCACGTCAGTCAAGACGGAACGAAACTTGAGGGCTCACTGACAGAATGGCTTGGCCACGCCTTTGGATCCTGAGGCCTGAGGGATGTAATACTTCTCGTCGGCCGAGAGGCCATAGCCCTTCGGAGGGACAAACACCCCAAGAGCCGCGACGAGCGGTAAAGGACCACAGACGAATTCTGACATGGCTCAAGTAACGGCGTAAGCAGGAATACGACTCGGAGTGCAATTGGAGATTGTTAAAGTGACAAGGTGCGTTCCCCTGGGAAATTGGAACGCGACATTAGCATGATCTCGACACTGCGAGAATTGCGCATTCCCTCTACCCAACTCCATCTCGGGGTCCCTCTGGAACACGAGGTGGAGTCCGAGCACACAGATACAGACTGCAATGGCAAGTAAGTCGGCACCAGCCGCAGGAACAGAAGGATAGCACGGGTAGAATCGCCTACAAAATCCATCGATGCTTGATCCTCGGAGTCATTAGCGGGCGAAACAAGTGCCCTTTCGAGATTGGGGATGGCATTGGTCAGCGAATGCGAGCGCTCATGACACGGCTGTGGGTGGCGACACGTGCGACGAACACGGGCGACACGTGAACGGTCACGCTTGGGTGCAATTATGACGTGCGTTTGCGTTCTTTTTTTATGCAAACGGTTGCAGCGATACGGCCGGGGGTAGCGACATGTCCAACGAACACAAAGCGCTCGCAAGAGGTGACCAAGCATACTCGTGTGCAAAAATGGATGCGAGCACACACAGCCTGCGTGTTCGCTTTCGTTTTTTTACGCAAACAACCGAGGCGACATGGCAGGGATGGGGGCATGTCCAACGAACATGAGCGCGCGCGACACGGCGGCTGGGCATGATTGGGGATGGGAACTGCAATGATAAGTGAATACCCCGGGTGCAAAAATGAATCACTGGGGGGCCATGCTCACCCCTGCATAACGTGGATAGCTGGGATGGACGCAGCCACGACGGAGCTACTGGGAATGAGGACTGCGTTGGTAGGTACGCAAATGCGAGCAAACGTGGACACTCACGACTTGTGTGCTCGTGTTCGTTTTGCACAAGAACGACCGGGGCAGACGACATGGCTGCGGATTACCCGTACGCGTGCCATTCCCTAATACTGGTCTTGACCCTTGGATGAGAGCACGAAACACAAAACATGCGTTTTTCTTCATCGGTCAACACTGAATGTATTCTCCAGGCTCGTCCGAGTAGAACAGTGTTATTTGTATCGAATTCCGGATGGGGGATGAGCTGATATGGTCGACAGAAGGTGAGGTCTTGAGGTGTGTTTTTCATACATGATTTTCCCGCGCGACCAACTTGCCTGAAAAGGACAATAATAACTAAATGGCCTCGTTTTGAATCAACACTACTCTGTCGTCGAACCAAAGAGTCGCCTTCAAGTCTGAGCGATGAATCGATGTCATCTCCGAGGGTTAGTGAATCCTCCACCGTCCACGCACTCTTCCAAACGACGCACACGAAGAGCCCCAGCAAGTGCGATCACCACGGACCGCTGATAGAGGGATGAGACAGTCGTCGAAGTCGACGGCCTCCACGGGACAACGAAGAATCGAATAACGAGGGCCGAGGCGTTCTGGGTGCCTCAAGACCACGTCTGATGGCTTCGAGACCAATGTCCGCGTTCCTCGCCAACGAAAAAGATCCAGATCCCATCGTCTCCAGCTGCCAGTGTCTATCAGATCTAATCACATCATCAACGCAAGAATCCCGCCAAATCTTGCTCGTGCGTCGTCTCGAGCCTATTCCATCAGATCAAGGAAGCGATGAGCAACCCATCGCTCGTGGCGGCGACTCGCGGGCCGTAGTCTAGGCCGACGCCATCCCTTGTTGCAGAATACCACCGAACCGCAAACCAGCGACAGACTTGCCACCTTCAGCACCATTCTCTTCACAGCAACAGACTGTGTCTTGTCCTCATTCGATCGCCTGTTGATCCCCCTGTTTTCTCGTGACCTCAGTGAAATCAACCCTGAGGCCCACAATCGCCTCGCTTAGAGACTATTCGATTGCAAAAACTCACCACGACTCAAAACACGTTGTCCGCCTTGCCGTCTTCACCTAAATTGGCTTTCGTTTTCCCCGAGCTGTGGGCCCTCGTCAAGGGTCGTAGTGATGGGTTATTTCCAGTTGAAGATCCACAATCTCTCTCGGTACTTGCCCTGGATCCGAGCAGCGCACTCTGACCGAGATATGACATAGAACCAAGTCCGGCTTGTGCATTCGGCACTGGCACACGGCACGTCCAAAGAAAGCATCATGAAGAATCGGATCAAAGCCTGCCCCACCAAATCGAGCCTTGATGGCGGAACAGACACGAGGCGGCAACAACCCTGTTTCGACGTCATGATGACCCTTGTCCAAAGTCAGCTTGTTAAGTGAGCTAGTCGGATCGTAGCACCGGTCCGCAGCAATCACGCCCGCAAGGTGTCCTCCCAAAGACTTGCATGCGAAGCCTCGCCCACCACCGGGCGCTCGTCTGGTAACCGGATAGGCAGAACATGTGCATGACTCGCATGTCACACACACAGCAAAGTCTTCGATTACGTGGGTCATTCCGCTCCGAGCGATGTCACGCCGTAGTGGGTGATCGCTATCAGCACGGCGAGCGCGAAAAAGAAAGTCGTTGGAAGATCTTCGCCAGCGCAGCTGGACAATGCGGCGAGCTCGTGGCCGGACACCACTGGGACGTCACTTGACACTCTAGCACACGATCCGTTTTGCGCGGCCGTTGGAGATGCGGACCGCGTTTCGAGTGCGGATCACCGACACGGAAGTGAATGGATGGCACACAACACGTGTGGCGACTCGAACGAGAGATACCACGTTGGAAGGGGGGAGGGAATGCGACGTCAGTGGTACCTGTAATAAAAGTGCAAACACTTCAAAGCAATTTAATAATGTACGTTCAAGGAATCACTTACGGCGTCCCAGACACACATGACCCTCTAGCACACACACGTTGGAGTCTGGGGCGTACTAGCGGCGCCAACACGAATGAAAAGGAATCCACCCCCAGGCCGGTGCTGATGGTTGAAATGTCAACCTGTTCAATTTGGCACCCGTACCCCACAGTGCCCACACACAGTCGCCAAATCAAACAACTGAAAAAAGGGAAATGAGGTGCCAGGTGGCGAACCTTGTGCCCTCGATCAAAGGACTCCGAACACCCGGATCGAACATATGCCGGATCAAACACTTTCCCCATTTCGGACGAGACCGTTTTCATACAGAGTGAGCAAAAGGACACGACATGCCATGGTTGAGAATAAGATCACACTTTGCATAGCGGCGTTCTGGGTTCGAGACGCCACTCTGAATCATTGCCACGCCAACGAGATTACTGTGGAATCGACACACAACAGAAGAAGAAGGTGTTCTCTATCAGGACTCATCGGAAGACGGCTTCCTCCGTTTGTCTCACATCCCAACAGTGGGTCCATGGGAGAGCGACCAGTCCACGAAAGGCTCCGTTGAACGCAAATGTCATGGGATTACACTGACGCGGCGGCATGCTTAAAGCACGTCGCGTATTACAACAAACAAACCGCAACATAGAAAATGATCCTAACGATCGTGTTATACGTGGCATAATATACAAGAAAAAGGCGTGAGCGTGAGGATTAAAGATTTAACCCATCAGAAGGCTCCGGGTTTGAATAGGGGCACGACTAGGTTATCTCGGTTGCTGACATCAACACCGCGGAAGTACCCTTGCGAGTACGAGGGTCAGCGTCGTAAACGAAATGTGAGACTGTTGGAACTTACTTGGACTGAGGTAATACCACAATACCGTCCCCTGAACAAAGTTCTCAAGCGCGTGCAAGTACCTCGCCAGCTCCAGGTCTACATCCGGACCGAACGACGGCAGCCGGCTCTTCAACTCGATATAGTCCTCGACGCGCTGTGCGAGCATCTCCGTCAGGATGTCGATGGCAGTTTGCAGCCCAACGCTGCATTCGTGCATGATGCAAAACACTAGGTTTTGGTAATCGCCGTCCGATTGTTCTTTCTGTGAGAATAAGATGCACGTCAGCACGCGAATCACGCGACCACCCAACAATCTCACATTAAAGGAGCAAAGATCCTATTCAGAAGAGAATCAGCGACCGCCGCATCGAACGGAGAATGTACACCAACATTAGGCCATGTCATAAGGTCATTCGTCACGTCGGACATTGCTTGGATGATGGGGTGTTCGAAGACTTCGTCTGGGAGGTCCAGGTCAAGCGAGTATTCAATTATCGCTATAGAAGTCATGTCAATCCATAGATTGCCAGCCCATGTGGGAAAGCGCAAACCTTCGACCATGGCACCGCCGATGGTAGCACGCCGCATGAGAATAAACTCGTCGACAGACGGAATGCGGTCTTCAGACCGATTCCGCGATTGTGTGACTTGTGAGTCACTCCAGGCTTCAAAGGCACGAATAAAGCTGTGTGATAAGCTTAGAGGCTGTGAACCATCATCCGGAGATAACTGCATACCGTTTGTAAGCCCCTGGGGTAGAAGTTTCGCGAAAGCGGGAGAGAAGGCTAGAAGTCATCTTGTCAGTTACGTCATGGGATCACGATGACGCTGCAAATACCCACTCATATAACATGGCGGCGTAGGGATATTCTGGGCGAGGGCCATTCGGATTCGTGATAACGCTCATGGAAACATCATGCCCCGCCTGAACAGCATCAGGTTTGGACTGAAGGTCGCCCTCGTCCGACAAATCATCAGTCTAAGGCAAACTCGTTAGCACGTGATACAATGGGCGCAGATGATAGACATACAGAGAAGGCGTAGAAGAAGAATATGAGACAAGTAGTGAGATGCTTTAGATCGGCATCGGGGAAGCTGAGAGCAGCAAACAGGTCGAATTTTCCGTAGTTTATGAACTTGGATCGTTTCCGGTCATCGTACAAACTTATGCTGCACACCAACATTGGCCGTGAGTCTCTCAAGCAGAAAGCCAGGAATACATACCTATTGAACCAAGCGCGAGCCGCGCAGTCGGCCTCTGCTTGGTGAGAGTTCACTCGTAGTTCACATACACGGCCAGTAATGGCAGAGAGATCTTGAAGACAGAACTGGGACGGGAGAGAGTCGAGGAACATTACGAATTACAAGAACAGTGAGGAGGGAAACAAATTGTACAGCTCAGACTCGCTGAGAGGTTGGAAGCGTTGCTCTGGGGTGAGGCGGATACACCCCGATCGACCCTTCTTATGCAAAATCGGACTGGGGGGGTGTGATATCAGCGACATCCGAAGACTGAACTTTCCGGAAGGAAGGCTAGTATAAAAAGACACAAATTAAATTGGGTGAACAACGCCCACCGACTTGGTCGCTAGTAACTTGATCATCACGACACATATTACACGTGAAGAAGACCCAAGGACACCGCGTTGTTCGAATTTCGGTAGTTCGCCAAGCATTCGGAGTCCCGGACACGCCTTGGAGATAAGATTGTCAAACATGCTGACGGGGCCTCACTTGACCAGACCTGCCACTGGTGGTTAGGTCCAAAGCGAAAAACGTGAAACCTTAACCCTGAATGTAAAAGGAACCGATGATGATCCAGAATATGTATCGCGTTCCATGCGGGAATGGGCGCCGTGCTGCGCAGAGCCATCCCGTGATCAAGATGGGATGATCTCGTGCGACGACCAGTGATGGAATTGACAGGATTGGCTGACCGCCAGGATCCTCTAGATCTGTGCAGCGCTTCGTCCCTGATTCAGAGCTTGCGGTGCTTCCGAAATGTCCGTCCAAAACATGGCATGAGAACTTGTTCCAAAGATCCATTTTGATCGCCTGGGCACGATTCCGAATGGAGACGTGCGGTGAACGTCTCAGAGAAGATGAACGGGTACGAACCATCTTGGGACTCGGCTAACGCACAACGGCAACGCGAGGACACGAGGCTGCTCAATGTAACGTGTTTATGAATGGCGTTCGCCATCAGCGGCATGCCACAAGGACAGGGATAGCTCTTATCTCATTTCGACTGCCACAAGGACTCGATATGTTTTTTTCATCGTCATCGAGAACGAATGTTTGTTGAACAAGAACGCCTGCCGCCAGACGTTGTGTCGTTTTTCGTAATCCACGACTTGTTCGCCCGCTTGAAGGTTGCAGGGCCAGGGATTCGACGAAGTAGAACGCGACCAGAACCATCATGATTCATGAAATTTTGAAACTTGAACATGTACGCGTCGGCAGTGTGCAAATTTCCAGCCTCGAGTTCGACGGGTCACCATCGACGCTTGTTTGGATAGATGATCAAACCCTCGTTTTCGCGCGGCAACGTGTCACTATTCGCTGACGTTCCGAAAAGTCACGCATCACGAAAGTATGTACACGAGTACACGACGACGATAGGGCGCACACGTTGGCGCTACATTGTGACATGTCGAAGTCGTGCACCAAGGAACGTCTAGCCGCGACCGTATGTAGAGCGACATTTCAGGCACTCGTTCGTATGTGGACATCTCTTTTCAGTCTTCGATTGAGGCCGTCATCGCAGTGGCGGCATGTCTGGGTATCGGGCAACCCCCCGCGCCATGCCGAACAAGTCTAATAATCTAATTCTAGGGTCTTCGAAAGCATGGTTACATAGATCAATCCGAAACGACCCGTCGCCATCGATGGCTGGATTACATGAACAAGGTTTCGTTTCGTCTAACACCACTGGTAACTTGAAGGAAAGCGAGAATCAAGTGCGGCTCTTTGTGGCCGACTTTGGTTCTTGCGCCCAGTCACGGTGGCGTTCTTGGAGGAACGTGTTCCACGATAGCGAGGGTCCAAATATGTCCCAGCCTGGTAAGTCGGTCGGGCTTAATGCGTCGTTGATATGTATTACTCGGAACGTTCGTTTGCCAGTGACGGCATTATATCGTGCTTCCGAGGTTTTATGCCCTGATAACCACAATGTTATTCTGGCCATACAGCACGGCGCGCTGGTCAACATTGGTCCCTGGGGCTGTACGCCTAGCGCCCTCCTTGCCAAGCCACCACCAGACGTAACAGACATCCCAACAAGGGACCTTTGGATACTAGTATGTCCGTGTATTTCGCGATGGCGACGCCTCTTGCATGCGAGGGACTGCGGTGGCAGCTTGGACCATCCTCTTCACGCGCACATCTCACAAGCTAGCCGCCGCATGAAATGGACCATGGTGCGCCATCATCGAGATCTCTATTCCAAGTGTTGCATGCTGGCACGTCGGGCAGTCAGATGTTGTTCATGTCGCCCTTCATGACTGTGAACTAGGCATACGCCGTAAGTCGTTTTTGATCACCTTTCCATTTGAGTCGCCGCAGAGGAAATTCGCCGACTGAACCCCCCCAGTATAGACCGGACTGCTTTAGAAGCCCGTCAAGATCAGTACGGTTGCTGTGCACTGGCATGCGTGATTCCGCCACTGATCAGAAACTTGCGCGACGCGCCCGGACACGCGTTAAACTCCGTAAGACACGGTGCGATGCACGTTCGGATCAGGGACACCCAGATGCCCCCTCCGATATAGATATGCATCCCAGCGCATTTCGAGTGGCGCTGAAGCGCCCCACGAGAGATGGACCACCGACGACCTGTGTACATTGTACCTTTACATTCGGTGCGCCACGCACTTGACGCTCCATAGCTCGGTATGCAGAGACATCCCGGACCGTGCGCTCCGAGTCTCTCGCCTTCTACGCATCCCAGACTGATCTTCGAGGGCGAGGCTCGGCCTCCGGTCCGCCCGCTCTGAAACATAGTCACCCGATTCGTCTTATGATGGCGTTGTCGAGTCTCGAGTCATTCAAGTCATCCTAGCGAGCGGTCGAGACTTTGAAAGTGCGTGTTTCACCTACTCACCCGGGTAGTCCGTTCCGAAGAAAACCCGAAGACCGTGACGTCGAAGCGCGAATAAAGAAGAAACAGAAAAAAAGAAAAGAAAGGAACAACGTTTGCATGAAACATGTTTGATAAATCTTCGCCATCCGCGCTGGCACCGCTGCCCCATGGAAATGACCTTGAAGTCGTAGCAACAAGCATCATTCAATCTACAACCGCCGCAAACATGCCAGCACGAGGATATGTTTCCGGCCCGCCTTCGACAAGCGACAATCCCCAAGTTGGACTCGGAATTCCCGCGTAAACATGAACGGGGATACCACGCTCCATGCACATTGATATCCCTTCAAATCCCCATTGACATGTAGGCGCTTCCATCAATGGACCACTTGCGTGGTACTATGTGACCCAAATCGATGGAGATCTTGAGCTTACCCCGGTCAGGATTTTGGAATGAACGCCATCATATTTCCCTTTCGAGCCCGCCGTCGGAAACGTTGGACAGAGTAGCCACTCCTAGCCATAATTCATGTTCGGATATTAAGAACAAGATGCCATCTATAAAATCACATGGGAGTGAATGACATTATCTACGATCTAAACGTCGCTAACACCCCTCGGGGTGTCCGAGGGAGGTGCACGCCGGCGGATAGGGAAACGAGAACAAACAAACGTTACGGAACGTGTCGACCTCCAAACGGATGGACGATCAAGTAAGACAAGGGTGCCGACGCCCTCTAGAGACTGAACTATCTTGATGTGGGTCACAACAGTAAGCACCTATAACAAGTTAAGTGCGACTCACACAGCACTCAGGCTAGGCGTGTGGGGCTTCCCGGCGGCGCGCGTACGGGTAATCTCGTCGTTCCCATACCCCATCAAACTAAGCGAGGGGCGATACGGTGCGTGCAGTGAAGCAAGGGAATAACCCCACGGTTAGCGGCGCGATAGCGCGCAAGGCAACATAATATTGTCTGGCTATGCTGTCATTCGCCGTTAGGACCGTCCGCCGCAATTCGATCAAGTTCATTTACCGAGTCTGCGCGAGCAAGTTACCGAACAGGGAAACTTTGAACCAGACAAATGACTTTTGCCAATGGGGAGACTGCGGTTCTGCTGCGCGATGTGTACTTCGTTGGACGTGGTCGTAATGGGGTGGTCCAATGCGTACCCTCCGTTCCTTCCTCTCGCTTAGGGGCAGAGAGTGCGTAAAGTCAGTACGGGCCCTCGGTGATCACATCATGTGTTTTTACACGGCTGATTAATCCAAACACGCATAGTGACGTACCTGTTACTGTTTTTTTTTGGTCAAGAGCCGCCAATTTGCTGTGAGGGTTTGGCCTAGGTCAGTCCCCACTACGGATGGTTCCGAGACTAGATCGTGGCGACGAGATTATCTCTGTCGGGCTTGGTAACGCACCGACGGAAAATGTCACCTGCAGCACATGTTATAATTATGCATCAGTGTGGCGAAGAATGTGGGTACAGGACAAACTTAGCTCTGAGACTTTGAAGTATAGTTGGCGCGCATCGCACAGCAAACCGCTTCGCAAATTCCTTCTTGCGACACAATCGGAACGTCCCTTCCTGGGGTATTGTGGGTCAGGCCCTCAGCCAACCTTGGGTATCGCTCGGAGGCGGACGGTCCCGGTCGATAAGCTGCATGGTTATCTCCGAGCCTTGAACGCAGCCCTCCAACACCCCCCTCCAGCACCCCTGGGGAGAAATACTTACCCGGTATTACCCCACGGGTTCTGCCCCCTTATCTTCGACGTACAGGTCGACTGGAGCAGCGCCCATCACGCTAGAAGGTGCCCGTGACTCACGATCAGCCATGAGGCACTTGTCACTGGACGTCCCCCTATTCATCCACAAGTTTGGCGAGTCAGCATTGCGGCGGCCGGTGACCCTCAGTAATCGCCTCTTCGAACGGCTTAAGCGCAGTCTAGAAGAGCGTGTTCCTGTAATTAGACGTCCCTGACAATTTTCTCTCGCGACTATCTTCCCAAAGTGAAAACTCCGAGGCATTCACGATGAGCGGACTTAGGGAAACACAGTTATCGACGCGTTACAATGATCGAACGACAGTCAAGTCTATTTCGTTGCGTCCAACAACCTCTTCTCCGCTTCCTTGAAGTTGATGACATTCCAGATCGCATTGAGGTACTGTTGACGCGTGAGTGACCACAGTCCGACGACCCACGTCAAAGAAACGTACATCGGGCTTGACATTGTGATACTTTGCAAACGACAACGATCAGATCGACCCGACACGCGCCCATTCAAACTCACCTGGAGGTAAAACGCCTGTCAAAGAACGATAAGTAAACGATGCGACACAACCATGCTATCCAACACGCACATGCTCCCAAATATCCACACCAAGAATGGGTACGTGCGCTGAAAACGGCTCATGAGCTCCCACATACATGACCTCCTCCGACAAGTCCGACATACATATCAACGGGTCCTGGTTCGCAGTCGTCACGATCTCGAGCGCCTTGGTCGTCGAATTGTATCCCTACACACGCACGTCAACGCACGCTCTTCTCGCACGTGCAACACCGCACTCACGAGCCAACCCCACCCGCTACCCTGAATAGCGGCCGTCGTCGCATTAAACTTTTGCTTGAACTCCTCCACGGATCCAAAGTTGCGTTCCAAGGCCTGCTTCAGAGGCCCATCCGCGAGCTTACCCCCATCCTTGTTCACGGGTGACAAGTTGGTCCAAAACAACGAATGGTTGATATGTCCTAGCATGCACCCCGTTTCAACCAAAAACACACGGGAACGAAAAAAAAAGGGGGGGGGAACGCAAGGCACGGAGAACCCACCCACCTCCGCCGTTAAACTTGAGCGCAGACTGCAACGCAATCTGTTGGCGCGTAGACGTCGACTCGGCGTACGCCTTTTCGGCCGCGTTCAGACCGTTGACGTAGGCCTGGTGATGTCTCGTATGGTGCAACTTCATGATCTGCTCCGAAATATGGGGTTCGAGTGCCTGTCACGGGTGCATGTGTGTGCCTCAGTGGTGCCCCTTGTTTCGAACCACCCTGAGTAGAACGCACGTTGTAGTCGTAGGGCAAGTCTGGGAGCGTGTGGACCGAGGCGACGCTGCCTGGTCGGACAAACGAACGCATGAGAGCTGGTCTCAGCGTAGTTCTAGCGATGGACAACATGGTGGAAAAGGGTCAAACTTCAAAGCTAGTGTCAAGGACGAGTGGAGCGTTGAGAACGACCTGGATAACGTCATACACCCGCCCGATATTTCCGATTTTAAACCCCGAAAAGGTTTGACTAATTACCTAATTTGAACGTCTCGTAGTTGGCTCATATCCCGCCTCCCGCAATCAATCGTCATGCTCGTAAAACTTTATACTGTCGAGGGTTCATATAATGTCCCGGTCCAAAGCGCGACGACGGGGCTTTGGACGCTTGGTTCTCCGATCTAGGCACCCCGAGTGGCAGAGCGGACCGCGCAAGCTTACACCTTTATTCCTCTAGCCAGGTCGTCTCGTCAAACTACCGTTTGAGCCTGAGATCGATCGAAACGTTTACATTCCTTTGAACCTAGTGCAATACTCACACGTCCAACGAAGAAAAGAAAAAGTACGTGAAGAAAAACGGATGAAAGCAATAATGATCAGCAGAAACAAAAAAAAAAGCGCGCGAGAAAAGAAAAGAAAAAAAAGGGACAAGTGATTCATATCACAGCAAACAGGAATAATAAAAAATTAGAGAGACCTCGTCACTTCATCTCCCCCATCCATTGCTCCCAGCTCGCCCTCGCGACCTCGCTTGCGCAGCCCATGGCCGGTCACCACGCTCCCAATCGATCCGCTCCCGGTCGGCTGACGGTCCCCGTGGGATGTATTGAGAACTCGCGTACGACGGCCGAGTGGATGCATATGGATGCGTCGGCTGAGACATACTCCCCCGGAGAGCACGGGGTCCGCTTGGAAGCGGTCGGGAAGATATCGGCGTTGGTGTAGGACCAGCGGTATTCGACAGCGGTGAGCGGGAAAGCGGGGGAGCGGGCCGACGGGGGACGGGCGCTGTCGAGGTTGAGGTAGGTCCAATGGTTGGTGACGATGGGTGGACGGTATGGAACGAGCGCGGTTGTGTAGGTGGTGTATGTGATTGCGGCAAATAAGTTTTTGGTGGAGTGGAACTAGTAATCTCGCCATCTTCGTGTGAGGGGCGACGGGAAGGTGGAATGCTCGACGACGACAAGGGGACGTGGGCATGCGGTAATAGAATCGGATTCGGTATAGAAATAGGGATGCCAACTGAATTCGAACGCGAGTTGACAGTGGATGTAGACGTCGATGTTGACATGGAGGCGGGTGTTGATGTAGAAGCGGGGGTAAAGGGGGGGACCGATCTAGATATAGAGCCAACGAGAACGGCGCGGTCTATCGTCGTGGTTTCGCTTGTCTGCTTGGTCGTCAATGGCGGCGGCGGAGGCTCAGGAGCAAAGCTCACAACATCAGGCGTAGGATCATCAGCGCCAACAAGCCCACTCGGTACCATCGCATCCATCATCTCCATTTTGGCCGTGAGCGTCGTCGGAGGTTTGCCGTCGAGTTGCATCTGCGTTTGATCCGTGTTGTTCCTCTCGCCCAAAACATGTAACAAAATCGTGGATGAACTTGCAGACTGTGAAGAGGACTGTAGGGTATCCAGAGACTTCGTCGCCACGATCATGGATGACGCCTGTGTCTCTGCAGACAGAGTGTTATCTTCCCCCGTGGCTTTCTCCTCGACAAGTCCAGAACCGCAGACAGCATCGCGGTCATGGCCGCTATCGCCGTCAAACCCATTCGTGCTCACATGCACAGTCCCAGACGACTCCAGAACACCCTCGGTCACATCATGCATCTTCACGTCCTGACCGTCGACCACATCGCCAGCCTGTACAATGCCGGCATGCTCGCTTGCAAGATCCCGTTTGACGTCGACGCCGGGACTGGGACTCGGTGGCAATGCAGGACCGTCAGGCGTCGCAGGCGAAGAAAGCGCTTTAGCCGCCATTTCCTCCTCCCGTTGCTTCTTCTTGCGTATCGCAAAGTCCTTGAGGGACATTTTGACTTTGGGCGGTGGCGGGGGTGACGGGTCTCGCGCTGGCTGTGCTTGCTCCGGATCAACAACAATCGATTCAGCTTGCGACGCCGTCTCATTGACATCAGAGTCGGGTGGCGGCGAATCAATTTCCGGCGCAGCGCCATCCTCCACGGAGAGAATGCTGTGGGGTTGGGAATCTGATGGCGCTTGAGGGCGGGGGGAACCAGGCGCACGTAATGACGGATGTTCGTCCTCCAAGATGTCATTCATAATGCTCTCAGAAGACGTCGCATGCAAAGGCCCACTGCCATCTCCCCCTTGATCATCTCCGAAAACGGCAACTTCAATGTCCATGGCATCGCGGTCCAACGAGGGAACCTCGTGTTCCTTCACGACGGCAATCGTGTTGGGATTGGCCGAGACATCATCGAAGACATCAAGGGGTTCCGAGCTATCCGATGTCGCGCTCCCTAGCCGGGACGTCCCGCACAATATTTCTGGCGACGCGAACCGAACGCGATACACTTCCCCATTGGTAGGGCGCCTCTTCTCTACATCCCCTGGAGGGTGTGTCTCGTGTCTTGATTCGGGCGAAGACCTATACGACTGTTGATACTGCGCCTCGGCGGGCGCATCGCGTGTGCCATCAGGAGAATCGAGGGTCTCCGCCGGTGCAGGGAGAGGCGTGGAAAAAGAAGGCAATTCGTTCTGCGGATGCACATGTAGGGGTTTAGACGGTCTATGAGGTGGTGAGGAGGCTGGATCGTCTGAAGGAAGCTGCATCGAGGCGGATGTAGAGGATAGCGACATGGATTCGTTGGGGCTGCACGGTCCAGACAAATGTGGTGAGGATGATGCATCCGGCGAATGCAAGGAAAGCTTTGAGAACGTGGCGGAGGGCGACACGCTCGGAACCAGAGATGGGGCATGCGACTGCAGTTGCGCTTGCATTGCAAGTGGGAACGACGTCGAAGGAGACAGAGCACCATAGTTGGCTGGAGCCATTGTGGACGTGCCTTGACTGGGTGGGCTCGGCCACCCGACTGGTGCGGGCGTCGGCGTCGAGGTTTGTGGCGGTATCCGCGTCGCGGGGGCACCGTTCTTGTCCCACTGAATGTAGCCACGAGGAGACGCGCTTCTCACCGCATGGGCGTGCGCAAGCGATGAGACCGTGGTCGGATCGAGCGAGGCGGGCATCGGCGGGGGTGGCATTTGCCGCGTGTCTATCGAGAACAAGGTGAAAACCGACCAAAACGCCGTCCGGCACAAGATGCACTTACCGTCCAACCCATCAGCTTCCGTCTCCGTGTCAAACTCTGTCTCTTGCCCGTCTGCACCGTCTTCCCCATCACCATTCGCACACTCTGCGCCCTGCTTACGACCACTACCGCTGCCACTGCCACTGCCACCCTCCACAGCACCAGAAACGGATATCGGACTCTCCACGTTCCTGTCATGCGGGCTTCTCCATCCTTCATGCGCTCTCCAACTCTCGGCACGTATTAAGTGATCTCGCGGTGGATTTTCTTGCGATGTTTCCGGTTGAGCCGCTGGAGGTCGAGACCAAGCCTTACGCATCCGTGGGGGTAACGTAGCCACCGAAGGGCCAACAACTGTATCATCCTTGTCTGCCACCCAATGGTAGAAAACGTTAGTAACCTGACCACAGGCAACAACCAACCAAAAGGGAGAACGCTAGCAAAGAAAAAAAGAGAGAGACCCCTATAAGCGCTACCAAGGCCACTCACCGTCAGCCACCCGCGCCTTCCCTTTTCCTTTGAAACCTACGTGTGGATCCTCCTCCACCCTGACTTCAGGTGACGCTTCGAGGCTCGACGGCACGATTTCCACTCCGCCCCACCCGCCATTCATCGGTGCCTTTTCTCGCGTCCTGAACCCACGCTTCACACCCACCAACGGACCCAGATCAACCGCTTTCTTGGCCCTTGGTTTCAGCGTCGACCCGGACGCATCAGCGCTCGCGTCCTTGCCTCCATCCACATGCGTCGGATCTTCCAGTATGCTCTTCTTCCGCAACTTGCGCTTCTTGACCCGTCGAGTCTGCCCGTCCACCTCGATCGACGCGTCCATCTCAATGTCCACGTCCACATTCATGCCCAACCCCAAATTCCGGCTTGGCCGAGGATCTGTGGGTCCATCCCCTTCCACATCGACGTCTCCCTCGCCATCGTCCCACTCTTCGCTCGCACCATTGGCATCGGACGAGTCACCTTCAGATCCTTCGGACGTCATTTCTCCACCGGGCCATGGCCACCGTCCCTCGACAATTCGTTCCATAACACGAACAGCGCAATCTCGCGTTGAAGAACCGCAGGCACAGGTCGTGAACGTACTGCTCAGAGCGTGAAGAATCGACGTGAATTGAGCACGAAGGTGGTGGAGATGTGCTGGGCTATATGTGCGTACATCGCGCGCGATGGTGGTGAGTTGTGTATGTGAAAAGGGAGAGTCAAGTCAGCGACGGACGACAAAGATAAAGGTACGTCGCAAGACAAAAGACTCACGCAAACAATCCAGGACTTTCCATCAGCGCAGGTAACATATGCACCGCATGTCCGTCATCCCATTCCCAGCCCAAGACTATTTCCTCGTCCGCTCTCAAGTCCCGCAACGCGAACAGCGCAAAAGAGAGTGTCGTCGGGTCGGCATCAGAGTCGGATGTCGAAGGTGCATCGTCTTGGTCGGACGAGTCATCCATCTGTTGTCCTTGCATCCGCGATATTGGTGGTGGGACAGACGTACCGTTCACCGTTCCTGATGGACCACCAGCCTCGGGAACGCTACCATCAGACACCGCCTCCGCACACTCAGCCCCGTGCCGCATCACCTTTCCGTTCTTACTCTCCCCTCTCTTCTTTCCACTACAAATGACGGGCCGCACAACCGCGTTTGGCCAACACCCACACCTTGCCCATCTAGATTTGGCATCCCCGACGTCGTCTTTGATTGCACCGACTCCATTTCCTTTCTCACCGGAATCAGGAGGGTCAGGGACGCCTCCCACACATCGCGCATCCAGCCCAACCCCCCATCCACCTCCAACGAGCCTCACCTGAGGTTTCCCCATACCGAGATGGGCGTACCCGTTTAGCGGGTCAGCCAGATACGCAGCAGAGGGCACAATCGCGGCTGTATAGGGAGCTAGGAGGGTGGTCGCCGGGATCGTATCATTTGGGTTGGAGGATGAAATGGTGTTCGTGGAGGGTGTAAGAGGGGATTTGGCGTATGAGCGTGGATGCGATGAACTAGGTAGAGGGGTAGACACGTAATTGGATATAGGTGGTGATGGATAAATAGAGGTATGTGAGAAAGGCGAAGGATCCGAAGCAACGTGTAATCTGGGAGATGGGGGACGGAGATGTGCGGGCGTACACATCGTCGAAGCTGGTGGATACTGGGAATGTGGGTTGGAGCAAGACATGGGTGGGTCCGTCCGTAGCACCGTCCGAGGGACATAAATGTCCCCAGCATGTTCGTTCATTATTACTGGCGTCGTGTTGTCAAGAGGAAACATGGAATAACCATAACGATCCTGGTACCTGCACTATCATTAGCAAACGGATATATGCATACAGGTAATGAGACACATCGTCGCCTGTATGCGACGTTCATCGAAATGAAAGGGCAGCAGGAACAACATGAAAGACAAAAAAAGAAAGATAAATTCACCCTTGTGAGTCCACCCTTGTGTATCCTCCATCATTATAGGTCTTCGGTGGCGGGAGGGTGAGTGGTGATGGGGGATTAAGCGCGGTGACACCTCTCCAGGCTTTTGCGACGCGAAGCAATTGGGCGTAGACGGCAGGGTCCGGGTAGATGTCTGGAGGGAACGTAACCGGCGTTGGGGGTAGGCTGCTGGGGGCTGCTGGGCCGTTACCATTAGGGTGTGATATACGCGAACTGCCAGCATGTGTTTGCGTTGAGGTATGATTTGTGGGAGGGACAGATGGAGAAGAGGGATTAGTAGGGGAATGCATCGACGCACGTCTCTTCTTCCTCGACGAACCAGAGCCCTCGATAGCAGCAGCAACAGCACTCCCTCTCCTCGATTTTCGTTCGGCACCCGGGCTCGTCTTCCTCCTCGACGCTGGCTTCCCCGCACCACTGCTTCCTTCGTCTACGGCCGAGCTCCCGCCGACTCCATTAATAGTTGTTGCTCCAGGTACCCCTCCATTCGTTGCGTGTGAAGCCTTCATGCGCATAGCCTTGAGCCTCCCTTTTTGGATCTTGACCGCCCGCTCTTTGTCAACCTCGACAGCGGGATTACATAGCCAACACTTCCAGAATTCGGGAACCACTCCGCCTTGGACGATGCCAAAACAGGCTGCATGACACCATCGAGAACAGTCGTCGCATGCGATCGAAAAACCATCATCATAGGTAAATCCACAGATGCACGAGATGGCGTCCGAGTCTGGTGGGGGTGGTGCATCAGAGAGAGCGAGTGGATGCTGCGAGGTAGATGGAGATGCGAGCGGAAGCTGCGAAGTAGGAGGTGTTTGTGGGGGGACAGAACCGGAGAGAATGGGAGAGAATGGACGTTGGGAGGGTGCTGTCAAGGATTTCGTGGACACGTTCGGGAGTGGACGATTAGGTTTGATGGGTGGCGTCGACGAGGTCGCGAGAGGATGGGAAGATTGACGTGGCTTGGATGATGACACATCTCTTGGAATGCCTGGAGTGAGTGGCGCCGCGGTTGGTGATGACAGAGCTGGTGATGGCTGCTTCCGTTTGAGCGGGACAAGGGGGAGTACAGACTGGACTACATGCGGGGTGCTTGTTCGATCGACGGCAATACCGACACTGCTCGAGGTCAGGGACGGTCCATGTGCGTGTGCAACGTGGTGATGAGGGTGCGGGTGGGACTGGGGGGCGTTGAAGGGAGAAAGCCCGAGCAGACCAAGGGCGGCTTCTGCCGCATCGCTGTTCATCACGAGATACACCGAAAAAAACACCTGATTGGGTGGTCTCCGTGTTCCAGTCGTCGTCGACGGTGTCGATTGTGCGCGCGGACCGTTTTTTTCGTTGCCGCCGTCGTTGTTGTTGCCGGCAGGTCGTCACTCGATGGTCCTCCTCGCTGAACTGACGGCGTCCCCGGGAGTAAACTGCGAGATCCCTTTGAGCTCGACGAGCCCGGCGACGAGCAGGCCAGAAAAACGAGAGTGGCAAAAGACAAGTTGGACGTTTCCTCGCAAAGTGACCCGTGCTAATTCACTTGCTCTCCCTCTCGCTTTCCCTCCAAACACAAGCCAACAAAGGGGCTTTGCCGTCCTTTCAATCTCCGACTCAAACCCGCTCGCGATGGTTGGCGATGTCGAACTGTTATCGAAGCCGCGTGCACTTGCACTAACGTGAACACCAAGCGCGTGGTCTGGACTCGCAATATGAGATCTCCGGGTTGGGTGCTCCCCACGATCACTGCAATCGCCTGAAGGGGATCATCGGAGGAGGTAGTATCCGATTCTGGCACTCCCTCCGACAGCGTGCACCCACTGCATGCTACACTTCACCGAACCCCGACGGTGCAGGCTCTCGTTAGACGTGCGAACAAATATACCCAGAGTGCTCCGCTGCCTTCTTTTACACTGAACCCGTCGTCCTCCGTTACCAAAAGACGGTTACATGTTACTATTTACGGTGAGTCTGGGCATAACTAGTCCTGCTGCTATGTACGTGGTTCTTTACGGTTCGTCACTCTTGTCGGAATGCATCTCATCATTAATTGTGCGACCGGGCACTCAAAAATCGTCTTCGAACATGGCTCGGCCCTTCTAAAGACTATTCTACGGCCCACTTCCATCAAAATGACGCTCATCACGATGACTCACAACCACGTACCTCTCCGACCCGGGATTATCGATGCGTGTCACCTGAAGCCCGTCCTTGTCCTTCCCGATCCCGACCCCGTCGGCCGTTGATACGTTTGTACATAAAATTTGGCAAACAGTCCCAGAAAACTTGCGAGGAGAACACCGCCAAAAAACGCCGTTTTCGAGTCACCAGCGCAGTCGCCGAAGTGCGGAAAGTGCGGAAAGTACGTGAACGCCAAGTGCTGGTACACTGCACAAGATAGAAGCAAGTCAGTTTGAACTTGCATCAAGATCTATCTGGCGCACGACGCCGTGTCTGACTCACTCCCGAAATGGAACAAACCGATGTCAATGATGAACTGGAGTATCTGCATCGTCGTGAGATGCTTCTTCCACTACGGAAAAGGGAGTAGGTCACGATATATGCGCAACGAGACGATACCAATGGGATGACGAACGCACCCAAATCTTGGCGCCACCAGCAGCCGCGAAATAGTAATAATCTGCAAACCAGGTACGTGAGGACTCGCTCGCAATGGCGCATATATGGAGCATACACATCACGACATGTACCCCCAAGTTGAGGCAAATAGCCGCCCATTCCTGCATATCAAAGAAAGTCAGCAGAAAAGCGAGTACCCAATCTATGCGTCCGTCACCCCGCTAATTTTGGCCCCAAGCCCAACAAACGCCAAGAGTGCCGTCGTAGAATGATGGAAGACATGCAAAAACGCTAGTACATATGGGTTCAACGTTAACATCGTGTCAGTGACGCTGATGCGGTAAAACGACTTGCAGAGCGGTCGTTTCTTGAGTACTAAAAACACCGTGTCCAAGAACTCGATGTACTTGAAGTAGTAATTGATCATGTAATAAAACTCGAGGTTCTGCCAGAAACCGCGTCAGGCAAGATCACCTCGGATTCAAATCGGGGACCCCACCCTTGTCCATGACGGGCCCGCACACAATGCGCTGTATGGACCGACGGTGTAGAATAGCTCTAGGACCTCTTCCATCGTCAACGCAAGTAACACCAGACTCGAAAGCGAGAGAAACGCGTTGTGTAGGCGAAAAGGGGTTCTCAGCTTGAATGCAGGCCGGTCCTTCATGAGCTCCTGCAAGCCGAGTACGACCGCCAAGTAGGACACAATGGCTGTCGATACCGCGGGCCACGTAGACATCGGTGTCTTTCCCGGAACCCACGAGGTGAGAAAGGGAGAGGCTGAAGGGAAGGGGATATCGGCCATCGGCGTGGACTGCTACGAGGGAAGAAGTCGTTGTTCGGGTCAAGAAGGTCTGCTAAAATTTATAATGAGTTTCTCCCGGCGGGGCTTAATATGATAACGTTACTCGTCAGGGCATCAGGACAGAGCGCGCGTTGTCTTGCCAAGGCGGCGTAGACCAAGTATTCGGGACAAGGTGTACATACCAAACATTTGGCTTGCCGCGACCTCCGAGTCGTCCGGCAACAAGCCTTCTTTCCGCTCCAACTGAGCAACATAGTACCGCTGGCACCCAAGATCACCCAAGAAAGAGTAGTAGTCCTGGCCCATCAACGTAACAGGGCAGTCGGACATTGTGCGTATCGGCCGCAGCAATGAGTTGCCTGATGACGAGAAACGGGCATACAGCCAGGCTTTGAAGAGCGGGAGAGCTTTCAAGTATCTTGGGATGAGTCGTCGGTCGAACCTCGATCCAGCTATCCCAATCCGACACAATCTTCTCCGCGAACAAGCCACCGCCATGACATCATTGATGAGGCACCTGAAATCGACTCGTGCCTGGTGCAACGTACCCGTGCGAGTTGTATCAACACCCGGAATATCGTATTCACAAAGCTCGTTCTCAGGCTCCACCCATCATCGATCCATCGATCGTCATCAGAAGGAACGGGTGTGGTAACACGTACGCTTCACTTGCAAATGCTCACAATTTCAGCAACCTAGAGGCCGAACGTGATATTCGTTTGAGGTGTTGGTCAAAGCATCAAACGTACCTACTCCTTGCCCGTTGTCATAGTTGGCCTTTCTGCCTACCTGGCGCGTAAGCAGGGAAAGGGGATCGACCAAGAGGGGTGGAAATCCGTCGACATCGCCGAGCACGGTTGCGAGGTACGTGTATGCGTTGAGACAAAGCCTCGAACCCGTCGTCGTCTACGAAGATCCCCCACCAGCAGGCCATTGCCTGTCCGCGGTGACTAGCGACTACGGTACACGGGGGAAATAACGAGCTGCACGGAACCTGCGAAATGTGCAGATTGGTGTGATGTTAGTTTATTTCATCCGCAAAACATGACGGAACGGAACCTAGACTCGAAATAACACCATGCTGTAGAGTCACAACAATACGACGCGGCCTTCAAGGCAAAGAGGTCATGCGTACCACCTCCCGTCGCACCCACATTCATTGCTATGCATTCGTGTCATTCAGACGTTCTTCAACGTAACCCGTCCAGTTCAAGGAATTGTAGACACCGAAACCCATTTCAATTAACCCATGAAACTAATATGATTCCCAAGTAATCAACCAAGGGAGGTGAACCACTCCACTAATCCCATCCGCCAACTCTTATCCGAATATCCCTCAAGCGTTGAGGTTAATAGGGGTGCAACCAAGGTTCACAAGACCGTTCTGAAGATTCCGATCAGCGATCACTGTCTGCCGTCGGTTTCGTGACAGAAGATACGTACAAAGTCGTTGTTAGTGCAGCAGACTGCCTGCTGGGTACAACTGTTACCGCCCAGACCAATGGCGGTGATGGGCGAGCAGTTGACGCCGACGAGGCCACCAATCACGGCAGCGGCATCAACAAGGCCACACGAAGTAAGGAGCGTGTTTGCCTGGCTCAACTGCAGTAGCAACGGAGAGCACGTCAATGGCAATCCAAAAACACAAAAAAAGCAAAAGGGATTTACACTCTGCACGCTGTTACAGCAGTTCTGGTTCTCAGTGCTGCACTGGTCACGCTCCACAAGGTGGGAGGCAGAGACGACGAGAGCGAGGGGAAGGAGAGTGAAGACGCGAGCGAACATGGTGATGAATAAAGAGCTGAAAGTTGCTGAAGAGAGCAGATGAAAGGAGTGGGTGGTAGACCTGCTAGTTAACGTCGTTCTCCCTCTCTCTTTATACCTCGAGCGCACGGCCCAGCCCGACCAATTACGTTTGTTGCGGGAAGAAACCGTGTCGGAAAACCAACCTCCGGCTAGCTCGTGGTCACCGCTCTGGACTTTGTGGTCTGGGCCGGGCAGTACTCGGGTATGGATGCAGATATAGGAAATTTTACGTCGGCCAACATAACGGCGACACACACACACATTTCGGTCCGAGAGACACGCCTGCGTTGTGCCTCCCCCCGAGTCCTTGTAGATTCCAATGAGGTGACTGACGCGAACATGCGGGTACTACTACGCCCACCTTGATGCGAGCCTCGAGAAAGGTGGGCCCCAAGTCCACTCCGGGAATCTGTTGTCGCGCTTTCGAGATGTACTTGGAATAGCACAAGATACTGCGAAAGAAGACGAAATCACTGCATTTTGTTGTGTGTACCAGGGAGCGCCAAACTTACGCTCGATCGTCCCGCCCCCACACTAACCACGTCCAGTGTCAATCAATGCTCACTGGTGTGTCCGTGACTGTAGCACACGTCCAGAATTCATGGTTCGGAAAGATAAAGACTTGTCAGGTATCAGCGGTTCAGCAGAGAGGGCATCGGTGCCCGTCGTGACCCATCTACTGTGTACTTGCTCGTAATCACTTAGTGATTACGACCAAGTACACTGTACTGCGGTGCGCGGGAGTAAAAATACGTGCCCACTGGCAGGCGCTGGGTACCGAGACTCGTCCGAGTCGATGTGCGAGGCGATCCAGATCAGTGGAAATCAACTTGGGGGGAAATCGCAGCTGCGATGACAAAGCGAGACGCGGAACCAAATAGATGCACGAGCCTCAGGGGTTCTCTGAACCAGACTAACCTCAGCGAGACCGTTGATCCCGTCCATCCACCCGCTGAAATGAACTCACGATCAGCCACGTAAGTCGGCTTGTGGGCGAGGCAGAGTTCAATTGTGATCTATTGACCAGCATAGGCCGGATGACGCTCTATTCAAGTTTGATCTGCTAGTGCAAACACGACGAAAAACAGAGTGGTCCACTGACTCTTGGGCATATACATGCACCCTAACTCATGACCGCTGCCAAATCATACGGTAATATCATTTAAATATTCTTCAATATGACTCTTGCAGTTCACGCAATTTTAGACATCGAAACCCATTTCGATCGACGCATGAAACTACTGTACCATGTAATGTGGTTTTCGAATGATCAACTGTCGAAAATCATATTACATAGTAGTTTCACAACTGCCAGCTCCTATCGGATCATCCCTCAGAGGTCAACGTTGGGGGAGAAACTACTGTCTTCATCCATTTCGAGATGGAGGTCAACTTCGTTCTCTCCATCTCTTTTTACCGAACGGGCTACGATCGTTGCGAACAAATACTTGTGTCATCAGAATTACCATTGGCTGGCTTGTGCTGTTAAAACGAAGACAATGGCACCGCCGTGAGGGTGTCACCGCTCCACCTGCGAAATGAATGGGTCTAGGCCGAATTTTCGATTCCTCGACCTGTAATTTTTGTTTATAAGTGGAGTTCGAAATGAAGATAAACCTTACAAGATCACTCACGTACATCTTATAGGGGGCGCCGGCACTTGGCACCGTTAGAAGAATGTAAAGTCGTGCTCACCTCGAGTATTCGAAGCTCCAACACTGGTATTCTTCCGCGGCTCGGGCGTCGGCGCTCAAGTAGGCCATTGGCGTCCATGGTGACTAGCGATAACGGTACAAGGTGGGTAAAATCACGGTACTGCACGGAATCGGTCAGCGGGCCATCTGTCGATCCACTTCCCGAAATATGCAGATTGATGGGAAGGAATCCGCAAACATGATGAAACAGAAACTAGTAGTCGAGACTTGAAATTACAAAAATACCATAGACCCTAGTCCAAGGCAAAAAGGTCAATCGAACAACCTGCCTTAACCCTTGCATTCGACAGACACTTCGAATTGTGCCGTCCAAATGTTCTTGAATTTAACTCATCCAGTTCGAGCAATTTTAAAAACCAAAACCCAATGCAATTAACCCATGAAACTAATGTGATTACCAAATAATGAACCAAGGGAGGTAAACCACTCCACTAATCCCATCCGCCAACCCTTATTGGATTAGCCCTCAAGCGTTGAGGTTGATGGGGGTGCAACCAAGGTTCACAAGACCGTTCTAAAGATTCCGATCAGCGATCCCCGTCCTTCATCCATTTCGAGACAGAGGATACTTACGAAGTTGTTGCCAGTGCAGCAGACTGCCTGCTGGGTACAGCTGTTGCCGCCCAGACCAATGGCGGTGATGGGCGAGCAGGTGACGCCGACAAGGCCGCCAACTGCGGCGGCGACATCGACCAGGTCGAACAGACCAAGGAGGTCGTTGGCCTGGCTCACCTGTAGTAGCAACGTCAATGATGATCGGAAACCCAAAAAGGAGTACGGATTTACAGTCTGGACGCTGTTGCAGCAGTTCTGGTTGTCAATGTTGCACTGGTCACTGCGCATCTGAAGGGGCGAGGCCGAGACGAGAAGAGCAAGGGGAAGGAGTGTGAGGACGCGAGCGAACATGGCGACGAGTAGAGAGCAGTAAGTTGCTGAAGAGATCAAATGAGTGGAGTGGGTGATAGAACTGATGGTCAATGTCGGCCTCCCCCTCCCTTTATACCTGGAGAGTAAGACCCCGTCAGACGGATTACGTTCATCGCCAAAAAATACTCGTGTCACAAAAAACCACCGCCGGTTTTCTTGTGCTGTAAAAACGACGACAACAAAGGACGTCACTGCTCTGGACTTTGTGGTCTGGGCCGGGCAGGACTCGGGTATGGATGCAGATATAAGAAATTTTACGTTGGCTGCCGACATAACATAACGGAGATACACACACACGTTATGGCCCAAGAGCCACGCCTGCGTTGTGCCTCCCCCCGAGTCCTTGTAGATTCCAATGAGGTGACTGACGCGAACATGCGGGTACTACTAGTACGCCCACCTTGATGCGAGCCTCGAGAAAGATGGGCCCAAGTCCAGACTCCAGAGCCACATTTCCAACGACCCGCCGGGAACCTGCTGTCGCGCCTTCGAGATGTACTTGAATGGCCCATCTTGAGATACTGCGAAGAAGACGAAATCACCGCATTCTGGCATGTGTATCAAGAAACGCCAAACTTACTTGCTCAATCGTCCCGCCCCCACCATAACTACGTGCAGTATCAAGGCTCACTGGTATGTCCGTGACTGTAGCACATCCATGGTTCGGAAAGATATCACAAGTGTCAGCGATTCAGCAGAGAGCCATCGGCGTCCATCGTACCGAAATAACGCTGCCGCACGGAATAAGTATCAATAACGAGGGCGCCGGATACCAGACGTGTCGGTGATGTTCGAGCGTTCAAGTCCTGCCATCCAGCACCAACCTCGGTGAGACCGGAGATCCCATCGATCCACCCGGTGAAATGAACTCACGGTCGGTCAGGCACGTTTAAATCCAGTGAGCTGCATTTGGCTAGTTGGACGATTGTAGAGCTTGAATTGATGATTGAATATTAATTGACTAGTATGGCATGGACGCATGAAAGTTTAATTGATCTGCGAATACGACGAAAAAGGAATGGAAGTCTAAACATGGAACTGCCACTTCAAGTTTACGACCACGACTAAGAGTTGACAGGGGCATGACAGAGGATGGCGAGCTTTACCTGGAGAACGTATAACAAGGTTATCTCCCTCGGCGCACGATAAACTGTTGGACTGATCGTATACACCTGTACACGATTGTCTTGTTCACAAGCACACATACATCATCACCCCATCACCTCCATCGTAATCGTGGAAATGACAATCTCATGTCAGAACTCCTTAGTCCCAGTGGTAAGTTCTGATGCCGTTCTCCATGCACGCCGGCACTCAAACATGCGTTAGACGCCTCGACCACTGTTCTTATATGGGACCCGATGCGCAATGCCGCTATTAGCCTGGGCACTGACGGGAGATTCTCGCAAAACAGATGTTGTGGCACCCCCCGCCAAACCGGCAGAACTGAAAGGCGCCATCGCCGATAACAGTCACCTGGACCGGGATCACCGCGTACGCTTCGCCCTCGAAATCATCAAGCTTTTACCGCTGGGACTCCTGAGGGCAGAGCAGCAAACCGTCGACGATCGATGTTTCGTCGTGCTTTATCGGCAGGATATTCTTTACCAGTGCATAGGACACGGACATATACTTGTGGAATGGCGAGCGCGATGCACTTTTGGTGGACCATTGATCCATAGATATCGACGCTTTTGCACATAATCTATTTGCTTTCGAACAGGATTATTTTGGGTTTTCGTCGGAGCGCTGTATCTCATTGCTCGCACAGCTCACGACGTCATTGAAATATTTCTGATTCTTGCAGTTCAGTCAATTTTAGACACCAAAACCCATTTCAATTAACCCATGAGACTATGTATTCCGATTTTCAACTGATCAACCAAGGGAGGCGAACCACTCCGATTATCCCTCAACCGTTGATGTTGATGGGGGTGCAACCAAGGTTCACAAGACCATTCTAAAGATTCCGATCAGCGATCACCGTCTTTCATCCATTTCGAGACAGAGGATACATACGAAGTTGTTGCCAGTGCAGCAGACTGCCTGCTGGGTGCAGCTGTTGCCTCCCAGGCCAACGGCGGTGATGGGCGAGCAGGTGACGCCGACGAGGCCGCCAGCCACGGCAGCGACATCGACCAAGCCGAACAGAGCAAGGAGGTCGTTCGCCTGGCTCAACTGTAGTACCAACGGAAAACACGTCAATGATGATCGGAAACTCGAAAAAAAAAACGAATTTACAGTCTGGACGCTGTTGCAGCAGTTCTGGTTCCCAGTGGTGCACTGGTCACGCGCCTCGAGGTGGGAGGCCGAGACAAGAAGAGCGAGGGGAAGGAGTGTGAGGAAGCGAGCGAACATAGTGAGTAGAGAGCAGTAAGTTGCTGAAGAGAGCAGATGAGAGGAGTGGGTAGTAGAACTCCTGGTCAATGTCGTTCTCCCCCTCTCTTTATACCTGGTGAGTAAGACCCCGTCCGACCGATTACGTTCGTCGCAAAAATTACTCGTGTCACAAAAACATATCGGCTAGCTTGTGCTGTAAAAACGGCACGGTTGAACGGCCGCGCATCAATGGTATGGATGTCACCGCCGCTCTGCCGCGGTGGACCTTGTGGTCTGGGTCGGGCAGGACTCGCCGATCAACGACGCAAATACAAATTTACGTCGATTGACGACGTAGCCCAGGGCGCTATACAACGCACACATAATGCGGCCCGACAATAACTTGAATGCCATGTCTACGTTGTGCCATCTCCCTGCAGGTTAAAATGTGGTGACCGGCACGAACGTATGATAGATGCGGCGAGGTTCGAGGAAGCTCAGGGACAGGGGGAATTTGATCGCATTTTGAACGGTTATGGACTTACTATGCAGCAATGCTGGCCCATCCGGCTGCCTGGCAGGATCGTTCGAGTTGTCCGACAAGAATGCACTGTCGCGGAAAACCTGTCACTTACAAGTTCCGTCCAGGGCCAGCTTGAATGATTGAATGATTGATGTTATTGCCAAACGCAGAATCTAGACGGAATGTTACTATTCCAAAACGTCTGAGTCCAATAGAGGTAGTCTTGGTAGAAATATAGTAACCTTGCATGTACTCGAGAATCTTGACCTGATCAGTCGACAAGGATCAAATGTCCAATCCGGGGACTGTCTCATTTGGGCTCCGACTCGGCACGCCGGACTTCGGAGTGGAAACAAATGCCCAACAAGCAGTGCCGCGGAGGAAAGGCTTCCGGAATTTGGCGCGCCAAATGTAGACTCGGACACATGTCATTCTACCACGCTGATTTCCAAAGTACCATGGGGTCATATACAGCCTCGAACACTGTCAAGGGATAAGTAGCTGAGACTCCTGCCGCTGCCGCATCTGCCAGAATCGTGCCGATTTTGAAACTGAATGTGAGTCTTCTACAGAGTATTCGTGACCCAACTGATCTCCGATACCTTTAGGTACAGCGTCTTTGTATGGTACGCCGTGGCATGCCAGCGGGATGATGATAAAAACTCGCAGAAAGATCCAACGTGACTCAGTGGACTCGCTTCGTCCGATACCGACTTTCTTGCAAATCGCCGGTGGAAACTTGAACTAACTCGTGTTATTACTAGCCTCGGTACCCTGGGGTCGGTTCTCCGAATTGCCTTCATCATTCGGCAGGTGCTGTGAGGGACCAAGGCACATGTGAAGCTTCTCTTGGCAACTTTCTCTTTCGTCCGTAAGCCTTCATCCACACATGGATGGAACGGACTGTAGTGGGTGGGTGAGGCATTCAAACTCTCTTGATCTCTTGGTATCTCATTTCGGATGACTTGCACTCCATGGTGTTCCAGGCCTGAAGGCATGACAGACAGGAGCACCGTATAGCGAAACGCGATATCATTTGGTTAACGATCGTGTACCTATTTCAAAAAAAAGCGGAGAGAAGAAAGGAAAATGCAAGCATTCGAGAATCTCGAGTCCTGACGCTGTCGACGCCCTCCTGTTCACGTCAATTTCTCCGGCATTTTCATCCAACTGCCCAGGCCGTGCATTGGGTGGCATCGGATATGGTATGTCATCATGAGCGTGTCTCACTTCTTCCAGTCACGCTTTGTCTCGACAGAAAATGAAGATACCTTCCATGTTTACAGTAATTTGAACGTGTTGGTCCGGCCTGACTCAATCTGTCACCACGCCAGGGGGGCCTTGATTGACAGGCCGTAGGGCGCATGACCTATCGGACTTCGGCGTGGGTGCCGGTCATTCCGTTCTTTGAGCGGACTGTTCGTGCCTTACGGTTGGCGTTGGCGTTCATCATGCCTGGAAGAGTGAATATCGAAATCCTGCACTTGACTTGGAATGCCCAGGGTAAGGCCTGGCACGTACAGGGATTCAAAGGACGCGCCTGAACCTACGATGCAGCCAATTGGGGGTATGTATGTGCAGAGAGGTGGGCGTGATGGAACGGATGAGCTGTTTAATCGTTGATGCAGATGCCGAATTATGCGTTCATTGATTGGGGCGACGTCTCAAAACGTGTCATAAGCGTACCATTGTCGATTGACTTGCATTCAAAGATTTGGCCATCACTCTCGGCCCTGAAGATATCGCGACGACCTGGATACAAAACAAATTGTGAAACTTGGCTCGAAGGAATCGACTAGAAGGGAGACCCAAAGGTTGTTTTGATTCGTGGAGCGTGGCGAAATACGTGAAACAGATGCGTACTTCAACGTTTTATCGAGGCTGGCAGATCGGCCTTTCCTGATTGCTGGAGTAAATCTACCTCCCCACAGATTTCTCAATTTCTCATTGCAGCCGCCTCCAACAACATATCGAGGAGTCGCGTTGATCACGCCTAAACTCGAACTCGAACAGACGGCGATCCGGCCAAGGTCGCCGAAGACCAAGATGAGTGCGGTTCGTCCGCATCAGCCTGTATTTCTTCCTATCCTCATTTATATAATTTCGCTGCACAGTGTCGGTGACCATTCACTTCAACGCTCTTCTGTGCACAATCTAGAACATATACGTGCGGATGCCTCCCTTGCGCAAACATCCTCCCACCGACGCTCGATAATCTACCCTCCACGCAGAGAGCGGTACGAGATGTCGCATCGTCCTGCTCACTCGTTGCGCAAACAGGGTTCGGTTGCACCGCGTCGCTCTCCGAATCGAAAACGGGGGTGGCGAGCCCGCGGTCCTCAAAGGCAGGGCGCTGTCGATGTTTGATCGTACCCGACTTGAACGGCCGGTTGACCGCATACACTACAGCGACGTCATTATGGCTCAACAAAGATGTCCTTATGGCTCAACAAAGATGCAAGCAGATACGAACCCAGTCCACCCGTCGGGCCAGTCAACAAAACGACATGACGATGGTGAAACCTCCCTGGCACGCCATCGCCAACCAAACCGATCGAGTACTTGGCAATCATATCCCCAATCTCCGCTTTGAGATCTGGAGGCGAGGGGAGAGCATCCGCGCCCACCACGCATTGAATCAGATGACTGGCAACCCGCAGAACGTTGGGGTTCGCAAAGACGACATCCTGTACGATCCGAGACGTTGTCTCTCGAATCGCCTGGTGTATGAAAGCACCCAAGGAAGAACATGGCCGTCAATGTGTGCGTGGGTGTATGGGGCGGCTTAATTTAGCACACGCCGGACTGCGTCTCGCAAACGAATGGGACAGACCTGTCGAATATGAATACTTGCTCGAACACGTCCACGTCGACCTCGATGGGCCTGCCCGCATTGACGGCCGTTGCATGCACCATGGTCGGAGGCAATCAGCCTTGCCACTCGCCTCCACGGACGCACGCCCATGCAGAACCATATGGACGAACCTGGACGAGAAAGAAATAGGCTTCGGCGTACATGACGCCAATTGCCAGTGTCTGGTAGGGCTTGGTGTAACAGACTGACAGTAACGGTAACTTGGCGACGATGATAATGCTTATCGTCTGTTTCACTGCGACATTTCGTCGTTGATAATTTCTGCTGATCCCAAGGTTGGCGGGTTTGTTCGTATGCGGTGGCGCACCTTGGCTAAACCATAATCAGATGGCAGGATCCGATATCCCTTTGCACTTGGAACATGCGGACGCTTCTGCTCGGTCGTCTGGACGGTGGGTCGAATACCCCGGACCGTTCACCAAACGCGGCGATCCTATCCCACAGACTACAAGCTATCTGTACACCCAACGCACTGGCGGTACTCCGTGACTTGCCATCATCATCCAGCGGAAGCGCATCTCTGACGATCCTGTAGGACGATACTTGTATGCGCGGCCTGGCATCCCTCTTGTTAGCCAACCAAGCCATCTTCGGACCGACGCCACCGTCACGGCGGGTCAAGCGGGTCAATATTCCATCAGCTTGTCGATTCAATTTGAAACTGGACGATGGCCTGGTTGGTCCCTGATCCGAATCGGCGTGAGGCTTCATCGAAAGGCGGAAGTCTCTCATAAAGATACGCGGAACGTGGCAGATAAGGTAGGTGTTTTGGCAATACTGTATAATGCGTCCGGGATTACCGTAGGACGTCACGGTACATGTCATGACCATGCTGGTACTGTATGACGTGTCCGTTAGTTCCGTCCGGTCGGGAGTCGACTCATCCGGGGACAGCTCGTCCGCAGTCTCCAAACGATTGAGCGGTGTATGACGAAGAACTGGGCCGAGTATTGGAAACGGTGCTTCTGACTACGCGAGTACGAGCAAGCATGGATGTTACAGTGCAGGGCGGGAAAAAAAGCATAATAAAAGAACCTAATGTGTAAAGAATAATAAGTGGAGATAATATACGCGTGAGGGCTGCAACAGTGAGAAAACGGACAACCGATGCTGGGAAATGAAGAAAAGGAGTGACGACGAATGTACCAATAATGTTAGAAGACGGGTCGTGAATGGCGTTTCGAGGCAACGATCGGAGCAAGACACTAGCAATCTATCAAGCTTCTTGTTCCATGGATTCCTTCTCGTGTTTCTTCTTCATCGCACTCACTATCAAAGGGAAGACGCCACGTTAAACGGACGGAACATGCAAATAGGATCTTGCGTACCTTCTCTCGATATCTGACCCGAATTGAGCCAACCGGCCGGGAAGGCAGCAACAATCTATAGCAGCAACTCTTGAGTTTTGCACGCAGACACTAGACACCCTCCGCTCACTTTTTGATAAAGCACTTTCCGTGAACCTTGCTCGCTTACTTGCGTATTGTTACCTTCCAAGTCACTGTAAAAGCGGTTATGAGCGGGTGACGTGGCCAAGCCAAAGGGTGCGACGCACTTTTTCTCGTTCTCCAACCGACAGCACTCGTTGCTGAGCAAAACAAGTTGCCATATTATCGACTTCATCGCCTCCGTCAAGCGATACTTCTGAGCCGGAGGGTGGGCATCCCTTGTTCCATCGTGCTTGGCCGTCCCAGAAGCGCCCTCCCCCTCCCCCCCGCTGGCAGCACCACCTTCTTCCAAGTGTGCGTCGCCCGCGATTGGAGTTGAAATATTACCAGCCTCTGATCCTGCCTTGACTTTCTCTTGTCGTTTCTCTGAGAAATCTGACATCAGTGCTGCGTGACAGGATAGAGGGGTTAAGACGTACCCCATGCAGCAACGCTTTTCTCCCATTCTTCTCTAGCCTTTGGAAATCCATCCTTTGTCAATGTCGCGAGCTGTTCGAGTAACTCGTCTTGTCTGTCCGTCAAAATCTGGAGGTGGTCGTGGAAAATAGTCCTCTTGATGAGTTTCTGGAGGACATGTCAGTCCTTCTGGATCGGACGGCCAATGATGAGAGACACACAGTCATCGTAAACTTATTATAGGGGAACAAGACAGGCATGAGGCTGAAAAAGTCCTCGTCATATTCTCCGACTCTTACAGCCTTCAGTGCAACGTCGGCGAGGATTGGCTTGAGCGAAGGTGGAAACTTGCCCCTGGCGTCCCATGATTCTGTAAATTGATTAGCAACTATAAGGTGATGATGGTTGCCGGATCACAAACCTTTCGAAATGGCAGCCTTGAGCTCTTCAAAGGCAACTTGGAGTTCAGGGTGGAATTCGCGCTAGAGGTGACTGTTAGAGTGAGAGAGTCGAGTCGACGGAGAAGTATACCAGGTCGACAACTTTCCTCTTCTTGCCACCCTCCTCGATGATAGTGTAGTTCTTCCGCTTCGTCCCAACCTTGTCATCGCCAAGTAGATTGATAGGACGTTCCTTGGTGCCATCCTCTTGCTTGCTGGGCCCAGGCTCGGTAGCTGGAAGCTTCCTGGACTTGGGTTTCTTTGGGGTGCTACTATAGGGGTTGTGAGTGGAGTGAAGACTATGTCGAAGAGGGGTCTGACATGTCCTTCATGAGAGCAACCTCGCCGCTTGATACGTAGAAGCCCTGTTGCTTTGTCTGAGCAAAGTGAGTTCGGTTATCAACGTTCAACTCGGAGTCGTCGATGAACGGGTCTGTGACGTCGTAGTATTCGGAAGTTGTAGGTTTCTTCTACAACCATGATCAGTTTCCCAACACGGATGGTTGACATGGACTATGGTACCTTCTTCCTTTTCGGCTTTGCTTGGTCATCGTGCGTCTCTTCGCCGTCACTCTCGCTGATGTCTGGCTTAGGAGGAGGTGGAGTCGGGGGTCGCTGGCCGGAAGCTTTGGCAAGGCCCGAAATATCCACCTCGTACTTGTCGGGACCTCCCAGTTTGATGTCAAGGCGAACCGTGTTGAGTGGTTGTGGAGGGGCGGGCGGAGGTGGTGGAGTTGGAGAATGAGAGCGCGGTCGCGACTGTTTCGACGACTTTGGTTTCGGTCCCGTGCCCGCAGTCGAGGCGGGTTTTGAGTCGGATACCGAATGTCTCATTTTCTTGGAGGGGGGTGGCTTGGCATCGTGGCTGACGTCGGCGACGAGAGTGCGCTCGTTGTTGCCGGAGAGAGGGCCGACGGAGTTTTCGCGGCTGCTGAGCTCGATAACGTCGCTACGAGCAGAGATTGCGGAGTTGTGGCTCGAGCGCGACCTGGGCGGAACATCGGCGGGAGATCCTGGGAGCACCTGATTTACGTCCAACATCTCAATGTCGTCGGCCATTTTGTGGATGTGGTGGACGGAAAACGAGGCGAGGGAGGGTTGGAGGGAGGGGACGAGGAGGAGACGTCGTTGCGTTGGAGGATGCCTAAAAAGGAATGTCTCACATCTCCCGTGCCCTTTCTCAGCATCTTTCCGCGACTTTTTTCAGCCTGCTTTCGACCTGTCGACTTGGAATTTCGCAACAGCCGCAACCTTCAATGTCCCAATGCACAGCCACACATGACTAAGCATCTCCCACGACGGCATCTTCCGTGCTCCTCCTCCCCCCTTTCCGATCATCTTTGCTAGTCGTTTGTGTACATGTACTCTCTCTTATCGAAGCTTCCGCATGAATCACGGTCCTCAACTTAGACATTAATAACTTTGTACTCGGCGTCTATCTTGCTTGATACACGTGACCACACTGTGACTAGTAAATGGTCTAACTAAGTACTTGGTAGTATCACAGAAATTTCATTGATGCAATCATGACGCGTGACGGATTCAGAAATCACCATGACGAATATTCACTGAACACTGAATGGTAGGCTCGTCCAGTTCAGAGGTGATGCATGTCATGTCTCAACTGAACATGTCTGCCTTTAGTACTCAGCGCCAGCATTGGAACTCTGCCCAGTTCCTTACCACGAGCAAGTATCAGTCTCCTGTTGTTACATGATTTCGCACTCACGCCAACGTAGTCATACGAGGAAACTATATCGTTCGTGTCCTCGACAATGATAAAACGAAACATCTCGTCGCAAGGACCTTCACGCTGTCGAGACCCGCAATCGGCTTTGCCCCGAATGTCCGAGATTTTGCGGTATCCTGGTCTGGGAAACATCGCGTGCATCGAAAGAGTATGTTGGTAGCGATATGCACACGACACAGGGTGGAGATCACAAAGTGGTTACAGTCAATTTCCTTTCCACCATCGGAGGCCGCCATCGTCTGCTCTACAGAAACCAATCCAGATACCTCGAACGACCTTCACGAGGATTCATATCCCGAGCACCGACTTGAATTCAGGCCTCATTTCGGAGAATCGTAATCCCGATACACGACGCCCTACATTAGTCGCGGCCCGCTCGTGTAACCCAGCTGATGCGTCCTCCATCACCAAAGTGCCGTTCTTGTCGGTCCCCTCGTGTGTTCTTTGACAAGGACGGGACGCCGAAACAGCTCTTTTGGCTTTCAAACCCGGCGGGAGGAGTATTCTTAACCGTGACCTGGTTGGAGACAGCGGCGATAAGATCCTCGTAAACAGTGTCCTCAGACCCAGGAACTGAGGGCTATATGCCGAGCCCGAGCTTCTCCCTGACCCGTTCATTTCCAATACGGCGCCCTCGATGGTTTTACAGACAATCCAGGGCTCGGGAACGGCGATCTTCTCTGTCAATATCGAGACAGGTGCCGTCGCGCACGAACGATTGCGGTTCGGTGGGAGCCCTTTGGAAGCTTGGACAGTCTTGGCCAGTGGTGGTCACTCACGAGCCCTCCAAAACTAGTGCTCTTCACCCTGGATTACCGAGAGTGGGTCAGTAAAGTACTCGAAAGTTCCCCAGGGTAAGTTACACTGACCCTTTTTGCGAAAACATGGTACTGAGTCGAGAGTTCAGTGCAAGCGGACCTCGCGCTGTCGGTGATACATACCTGACATATACCCAAGCTGGGACCATCCATCATAGTGCAATCCAAGAAAGCGACTACTACCGAAAGTTCGAAGCTGTATTGTGTCCGTTATGCATCCACATTCCGTGTATTCCGAGTCGATATTCCTGCCATTGGTGACCGTGTTGGCTCTCGAAGGATGTGAGTCTCTTCACCCGTCCACTACTTGGCGTTAATCTCGAATGCGTAGACACCGTTTCTATACCAAACTATACGAGCGTTTCGGAGATAAATAGATCCGAAAGCTTGTCGGACCCGCGAAGTGGCCGGTTGTGTAGCGTCCGCCGAAGAGCTCGTGAAACGCGGTATATCTGATGGCGAGAGACAGCTCGTGCTCGGCGGCAGATTCATCACAGGTTGGACCCCGGCAGTACGATCTGACGACGTCCGTCCCCGCTGGTCGTGGTCGGTCAATTTCCAGACGTGGTCGATGCTGCGGTCCTGATCAACCCCCGTGACCCCCCTCGCGGCGAGTTCGCCACGTCCGACTTGCGCCGCTTTCCCTTTGCGGAAATCGGGCTTCCGTGAATTCAAAAGCCATACGACGCTCGCACATCGCATACGTCGGAAAAGTTCGCACGCCGGTGTTGTTGATCCTCTGTGAAACCGATCTCTGTGTGCCACCGCCGCAGGGGAAGAAGTACTGCATTCAAGGCGAAGGGGTGCCAGCTGGTGCCAGCCTGACTTTTGTTGGTGAAGGGCATGGTTTCGAAGGCGTGGAACTTGTGAGTCTATCCGATGGTTCAGGATGCATACCGAGAGGGAACAAGTGTGACACGCCTAGAGGTTGGCAGTGCCAAGTCGTGATGTGATCATGTTGCTCGGAGATGGGGAATGTAAGATAGATCATGATGTAGCAAGTGCCAGCCAGTGACCACTGGTATGCAGCTGTACGATGATGTTTCATGTACTTGAAGAAGTCTGTCGAAGGACAATCTTAGCAACTTTCCGACATGACACTGATATTACTATCATTCGACAAAGTATTACCTCTGAATTCGGCGGTCGTAATATCGTGCGGATTCTCAAGATCTCATTCTCAAATAGTTCACAAGGCTTAAGGAAGGCTTGTTGGTGTACAACTTCACGTCTGGCTGTGGCACACCACGGTGACACCGCTTTTCAAGTTCGCCGATTTCTGGATTCACAAAGTGCCTGCAACAGCCCCCACTGCGGAGTCGGCGCCGGTGCCCCGAATCAGCCTCGTGGTAAATTAATTAATATCGCCCGTTGGTTCATATGGCCACTTCTCGCTCGTGAGTGCCATGTGCATTGTCCTACTTTTACCCTGACGCTGTCAGTGCACGAGCACCACATTGTAGGTGTAACGGCACGCCCATCATCCAGCAGTGCATGCCCTGATCGCACTCCCCCGCCCCGCACAACCCGAGCTTCCCCAAGGTCCACCATGTCTTCACCGACTGCGTTGGTGATTTCCCTCGCGAGAGGACCGCTCATCGGCACGTTCCTCGGTTTAGTGCAAGTTCACCTTCCCTGTTTACCCCGCGGCCCCTTTCTCACAGCTGGGACGTCACAGTCTATACGGGGTTACTTGCATGCAAGCTTTCTTCTACTTCCGGACGTACGAACACGACGCTCGGAGACTCAAAATGACGGTATGTCGTTCCGCCGAGCCTCCGGAGTGCATCCTCGACCGCTCACCGAGACCCGTCCTAGGTCGCATTGCTAGTGTGGGCGCGGTTTTGCTCTGGCACGGATCATTCACGCTCACGTCCGTCTCGTTACAGAGTCCTCGAGACTGCTCATGCTGCCATGTGCATGTGGGTCATGGACGACTACCTGGTCGTAAATTATGGCAACGTGGCAGCGTTGGAGTCAGCAACTTGGTCCGTATCTTGACTCGCCTTTTGTGTGGCGTTTGACTCTCGGCTTTTAAACAGGTCATCCGTGGTAGGTTTTCGATCATATCCTCAAAAAGATCTGACGATATGGATCGTTCGGCAAAGTCGACTTACACTCTCGGGGTGAGGGCCGTCCATCTGTCTAGCAGTACAGAGCGCTGACCTGTCGAAGCTCCTCATCGATTTCTATGTTTATCTGTCAGTCTAGTTCGTTTGAGGTGGGACGTATTTACCTCTGCTTCGTATAGGTACTTTACCTGGCGGATATGGTTATGTCAGTCCACTTATTCGTCTGTCGTCTCCGGGGATCTCATGCGTTTGTGTGCAGTCACAAAGAGTATATGGATCGTTGCTTTCATGGTACGCTGTGTTGACGCTGTTTGCGTCGCCGTATCTGAACACGAACAATCAACAGTCCGTGCTCTCTATATCACGAACAGGCAAGTATAACAGCAAGGTCCAGTTTTCCCATTGCACTTATTCCTGCCTCTCCCAGCCATCAGTATTGTTGCCACCGTTTTCAGGTACAACCAGCTGCCCTCCAGCGCACTTGCATCTTCTCATCCTCGCAAACACAGCGTCCTAAACTCGACGTGGAATAACTATCTGGCCAGCGCCAGAACGCTCCTCCTTGTCGGAAACATGCTCTTCATCGTCGGAGACACCTTTTCAGCCTGCGCGATGGCTTACCATCTCACCAAATTCAAGTCATGGGCGCACGCGCTCCCGCGGAGCCAACCACGTCGCATAGACATCCTCTTGAACCGCCTCCTCATCTTTGCCGTCGCCACCGGCGCATTGACATCGTGCGTACCCTCCAACTTGTTCATTTCGATCGACGCGTGCTGGGACGTATCGCACTGATGCATCTGTACACAGGCTCGTAGACGTTGTCGCCCTCATCCTGGTACGTCCCTCTTCATTCCCAGCCCACGCACCGTTCGAGACCCCGACGTTCTTTCGCCGCCGCCCCTCTCTCGTCAGACATTGACACAACCCGAAAGCCTCGCGTTTTTGAGCGCCGTCCTCATCCAAACACGACGTACGTCTACTCTCTTTCACGATGTCCCATTCTTCTCGCCAAGACATCTGACACGCCCCGTCCGGTTAACCTGGGCAGTCTATGCCAACTCGCTCCTCGCATCGTGAGTACCCTTGTGTTCTTGTCACAGCGCACGTCCCGACCGACCCCCCCACTCTTTACTCCCTTACTCCCCCTCCTCCTTGTCCCACCCGACAAACAGACTCAACATCCGAAACGCCACCTCGCGCGTGTTCGACGACGCGAGCACGCCTCTCGAACTCCCCGCCATCTCCCTCCGATTCGCACGTCCCTCGGACATCTCGACCATCTCGGAACACGATATGGATACCCGGGGGCGTGTGCATGACGTGCGTCCCCCCCTCTCTCTTTGGATGCCTCGAGGCTCAACCCTCTCAACGCCCAAGTCGGGTGTTAAAACATGGCAGACCCCTCAAGTCTAGGTCACGCTTTCCATCGGGACCACTCCCATCATGCACTCTGTGTATTTATTTGCATGGACCTCTTCTTGCGCTCGTATCTCTAGATCATGCTCAGATTTATACCACGCACCAGTTATACCGATACTTTTTCATTGAAAAATCTTGGTCCACAGAGTGATATTACATGGCTGTATAGACAATCATGGCCAGCGTGCAGAGGGAGATGATTGGAATAAAAAAGGATCTACGCAAGGAGAAAAAGGAGAGGGAAAAGAAATACAGATGCGTCGTGCAACGTCGGAACAAGGTTCGGACCCATGTTAGAGAGCGTGTGGCGGGCGTCCCACAAATCAAATCGCGAATTCAACTACAACTAGTCTATCCATTACTGTTTCGCCTTGGCAGCCATCTAAACCAAGCATGAACGTCAATGACCGAGGACAATGGGAGGCAATAACCAAGACGAACCAGGTTGAGCGCGGAACCAGCCTTGAACCATTCAATCTGGCCCTCGTTGAATGAGTGCGCAAGGGGAATTTCCTAAATGACGAAACGTCAACATCGAGTTCACGGTATGCCATCTCGAGTACTGACATCCTTGGCACCATCAAGGTGATTCGCAACGAGCGTCAAGTTCTTGCCGGGAGCAAACGACTCAAGGCCGAGAATGTCCACCTTGTCGTGGGGTTGGACCTTGTCATAGTCCTCAGGGTTGGCAAACGTCAGGGCGAGCATACCCTGCTTCTTCAAGTTGGTCTCGTGGATACGAGCAAAGGAGCGGACAATGATCGCAAGACCACCCAGGAAACGAGGCTCGAGAGCGGCGTGTTCACGCGATGAACCTTCACCATAGTTGTGGTCACCAATCACGACCCACTTGATGCCGTGGTCGCGGTAGTAGGCACCAGTTTGAGGGACACCGTCGTATTCACCAGTAACCAGGTTCTTGACCTTGTTGGCCTCGCCGTTCTCAATGTTAATGGCACCGATCAAGCAGTTCTCTGGGATGGGGTGAGATGGAATCCCGACTGGAGCATCGCAACTCACGGGAGATGTTCTGGAGATGTCCACGGTACTTGAGCCAGGGTCCACCGGCACTGATGTGGTCCGTCGCTGTCAAGCAACAATTGAATTTACCAATATCAACCACGAGAATTGTGTACTTACTGCACTTGCCCTTGACCTTGATCAAGACAGGGAGATCAGTAGGGGTCTTTCCATCCCAGGGCTTGAAGGGCTGGAGAAGTTGGAGACGGTCACTCGTGGGGCTGACAGCGACGGCAACGGCAGCACGGTCCTCAGGAGGAGGTTGGAAGGTGTCCTGGCCAGGGTCGTATCCACGGGGAGGAAGCTCATTGCCAGAGGGATCCGAGAACTTGAACGGTTTGCCATCAGCGCCGATAAGGGTGTCGGTGACGGGGTTGAAGGTGAGGTCACCAGCAAAGGCCATTGCAGTCACGACATCGGGAGAGGCAACGAAAGCGTGCGTAGCGGGGTTAGCATCGTTGCGACCAGTGAAGTTACGGTTGTAAGAAGTGATGACTAGTGGAGTCAGAAATATTCTCAAGCAATCAAAAGAGCCGACTTACTCGAGTTGACCTCTCCCTTCTTAACATCCTTCCTGTCCCATTGACCAATGCAAGGACCACAGGCATTCGCAAGGACAAGACCACCGACGTTCTCGAAAGCACCTATTTGACCATCACGCTCAATAGTGGCACGAACTTGTTCGGAACCAGGGGTGATGGTGAACTGGCTCTTGACCTGAAGACCGTGTGCAGAAGCTTCACTGGCAATCGAAGCAGAGCGAGACATATCTTCGTACGAAGAGTTGGTGCAAGAACCAATGAGAGCGACCTTGAGTTCCTGAGGCCAGTTGTTCTTCTTGACCTCCTCGGCGAACTTGGAGAGAGGGGTGGCAAGATCGGGGGTGAAGGGACCGTTGATGTGAGGCTCAAGCTCGGACAAGTTCTGTTTCAGGACGGTTAGAACGCACACTAGACATTGAGAACTGAACACATACGATGTCAATGACCTGGTCGTACTCGGCGCCCTCGTCAGCCTTGAGGTTGTGGGAGAAACGCTGGGCGTATTGGGCAATTTCTGAACGCTTGGTTGCGTTCAAGTAGTCGGTCATGCGGTGGTTGAAGGGGAAGAGCGAAGTAGTAGCACCAATCTCAGCACCCATATTACAGATAGTAGCCATCCCTGTGCAAGAGAGCGACTCGACACCAGAACCGCGGTACTCGACAATGGCACCAGTTCCACCCTTGACAGTGAGGATACCAGCAACTTTGAGGATGACATCTTCAACGCGACACCATGAGCAACACAGACGCAAAAGACCAGTCAAACAATCCAACCTTTGGGAGTCGTCCAACCGCTGATCTTGCCAGTCAAGTTGACACCTATAACCTTGGGGCACTTGAGCTCCCAAGGAATATCAGCCATCACATCGACGGCGTCAGCACCACCGACACCACAAGCAACCATTCCGAGACCACCCGCATTGGGCGTGTGGGAGTCGGTACCAATCATAAGCCCACCAGGGAAAGCATAATTCTCCAGTATGATCTGGTGAATGATACCGGAGCCGGGTTTCCAAAAGCCGAGACCATACTGCGCAATCCCCACTTCAGATAAGCTAGTCATATGGGGAAAGGGAACGACCCACTTTGGCGGTGGCCGTTGCCAAGAAATCATACACTTCCTTGTTAATGTCGACGGCACGCGCCAAATCCTTGACACCACCCACTTGAGCCTCGATCAAGTGGTCACAGTGGACGGTCGTGGGGACAGCAGCAGTGTCCATACCCGCCGACATGAATTGCAAGAGCGCCATCTATATTACGTAAGCGGACCTCGGACCTTGACATACAGGAACAGCGTACTTGGGCGGTCGCATCCTGACAAGCCACACGCTAGGATAACGACGTCGGTGAGTAACCAAGCCGGATGAAAGCGGGCAGACGTACGTCGGGACGAAGTTTGAGGTAACTGACGCCTCGGACGAGATCCTGGTTATGAGGGTCGTCCAAATGGCCGTAGACGATCTTCTCCGACAATGTCAACGGGCGGCGCAACCTAGGAGGCGTCAGTGGGATGTCCGGTGAATAATGAAGAGGGTCCGAGCACCTTTCGCGAACGATTGCGAGGTTGTCCTCGATACGCTGGTAGTTTATGTACGCGCCCTTTTCGAGGAGCGACATTGGAACCTTTGTATCGCCGATACGTGGGGCGACGGTGGCCATCCCAGCAGCGAAACGGCGCACTGAGCGCAGAGCATGACGGGCTCTTGGAGTGATGGTGAGCATCGTCGGGAAAAGCGTCGACGACGACTCGGAGCGATGTTACGATGAGTGCGCCAGTCCAAGAGAAAAAGGCTGCTTCCGGCTATTTCCGTCCGGCAGGCCCGTTTTATGCCTTGGATAATGCCTTGTGATTCACTTGGCCAATCAGATTTCTCTATTTATAACTGGCCAACTTTCGGCCGCTCTGTTGCCGATCACTACTTTGCTGATCACCCACGGCACTTATCTTTCATGGCCGCCACGCAAAAAGGGAGCACAGACCGACAAGTCCGACTCCACACGACCTGTGCGCCAGGAACAAATCACATACTGACGGACGCATATCCGAAACTTGTGCCCTGCAGTCCTCTTGCGATGAGCGTAAATTGCTGGGCAGCCTCCCTCGTCCTCTTCGGCGACCTCGACCTGTCATTAGTCCATACGTCAGTATGACCTAAATTATAGCGGGTCGGATCCACCACAGGACCTACCCAACCACAGCCTTGACAAACGCCCGCTTGGCCTCCGGAGTGGCCTTGGACTGCACGAAATCATCCTGGGATAACACCCGGTAAGCGCCACCACATTTCCCAAAGGCTGACAGCATCAAGACATACGGTAAAGAGTATCTCATTCATCCATTCCCGCGTTTCGGACGGGTATTTCGATACAATCATGGACAACAGCTCGATGAGGTTCTGTGTCGCCGACCTTGGCGCTACACCTGCGAACCCAGAAAGAACCGCGCGAAGAATCGGCTGACCATGCATTCGAAAGAGGATCGTGCCCGCTTCTCCGAGGTCATCGCTTCCCGCAGTGCGCCGAATGAGCGTTTCCTAACGAGGTTATCCCTGAGCTCATTATACCTGAGACGGCACGATATTCGACGCACCAGGAACGTGCATGTCGCAACCAGAGAATAACGCTCCTGGAGCGACAACGAACTGACCGCACATTGCATCAGTGTATCGAGGGCACCGGGCGGCAGATTGTAGAATACTGCCAAAAAGTGCTTCGCCACCTATCCATACGCACATCTTTAATATACGGCGGCAATGTCTGACCAAATAGAAACTCACACAATCCAAGCAGCCAAAGAAAGCCTGCACGATGTCAGGGTTCTGGGATCGCGTCAGTACCAATGCTCACTATTAGCATCGATGTTCTCTCACAGATTCCATCGCTCCTGGTTGGCCGAGCATTGACAACGATGTCTGTAGTAGAACAGGTAGCACATTCGACACGACCGTCATTCCCTCGACGTTCGGTGTTGTTTTCAGCGTCGAATTCGTGAACATCATGGGCGGGTCCAGTTGAATGATGAGCATGTTCGCCAGCGTGAGCCACACCGCCGTGAGCTGCCTTTGAGATGCAATACATATCAGTCCCAACAGTGGTCCCGGCGGCAGCGATAACAGCGTGGTGTCACTGGGCAAACAAGTAATAGAGCGCAAGAACTCGCTGAGCGCCTGTATGTCGCACGTTGTCAACCACCTCCATCCATATCTCACAGAAGAGACTCACGTCGGACACGCTCGCATCCGTCGACCACAGTTCGAACGCACTCCTCACCGCTGCAAATAAACTTTCTCGGAGTTTGACCATCCTGTAATCGTCACGCGCCTGCTGCAAACGCGCCGCTTCTGCCCGTTCTGCAGGCGTTTCATCGATGATGAGCAACGAATCTGTGGTGCGGGTAAGCCCCTTTGCTACGCCCGACAGTGTTTGGAGTTGAATGATTGCTACAGCGCGCGCCTCTTCGGGAAGCTAGCGAGGATCAGGTAACCTCCGACAACGCCACGAACGACGTATCGAAAATACATACCTGCGACGAGGACAGTAAAGCTTGTTCGAGCTTCTCAACGACAGGGCTCACAATTGCGAGCACGGGTGGGATCTCTTCTTCAGGCGGCAGTGCTTGAATGACACTCGCTATCGACTGCAAGACCTTGCTCTTCTCCGTGTCCTGAGATGCAAACGCTGAAAGATGGAGACGTATGGGACTACAACACCACTCACGGGAATACCAGTCAACCCAGCGTGCAACTCTGCAAATGCCCCTATGTGCGGTGCTAGGGCGGCTCGATTGGCATCACAGAGATCCCGAAGCGCATTCGCAGCCGGCAGACAGAGCGACGGCCCGGGTAAAGCAGAGACGACGTACGAAATGGCGTTCATGAGAAGAGAGGGCGGGGATGTAGGCGTACTCATGATGGACTGTGTGGTGAACCATGACGCGTATGTTCCTTTACACAGAAAGACGTGCTTCATCAGTCCCATCTCATGACACGAATTGAGAACGTGGCTCACCAGTGAGGCTAAGCGCAGTGCGTCGTATCCTGTCCTGGCCGGTGGTCGGTAGGCGTCCGAGTACATCCGGTCCAAACAGTCGAGCAATGGATTGATTGTCCTCGAGAGGGACCGCCTCCTGAACAGACATGATACAGTGCAGGGTAGCTTCTATTTCCTAAGAGAATAATGAATGGATGAAATTTAGTTGAACGGGGCATTGATAGAGCGTCCTACCTCCCATCCACTGGATTCAGGTCTGTTTGCGAGACGTTCTTGGATATCATTCAAATAATAGCCAATCATGTCATTGCGGAGGATATAGTATCTGGGAACTGTCAGCCTCGCCGACGGCGTCAATAGCGTATAACGTACGCGTTGATGAGCGTATCTCCCACGTCCCTCCGGTAACTGAATTCTATGAGCAAGCTTGTTTATGAAAGGGGGAAAACACCACTGACACCTGAAACTTGTCTACCTGATCTATCCCGTATCGAACCAACGTCAGCGCGGGTCTTGCATCTTAATCTTAAACGACCCACCTTTTGGCCACCCACTCAATATACTCTGAGGTGGCCATGCGACCTTGCCCCTCAAAACCCTTACAAGCTCGACATACACAGCATTCACTAACGCCAGCCTATTGCTTTCTTCCACATCCGCAGGTGGAATGCTACCCCTCTCATCACCCTCTTCATCATACTCCACACTCCAGAGCGATTCCTGGAAGAGATACCAAAACCCAAGCGTCATCTCACTCTCCTCTTCGTCTACACCAAAGTAGCCAGGCAAACCAGTGTAACCGAGCAAGAGCCGAAGGAAACTTTGTACGAGCTGCGATCGTGTGTGCGGAGAACCTGCTACCGGCTGTTGTGAGGTAATATTAGTGGCAAGGTAGGTATTCGAGTGGTCGCCAAGGGTTACGATGAGCTTGCACAGAGAGCGAGAGAGTTCAGAGGCTTCCCCGGCTGCAATGTGATATCTAAGATGTCCCATATGGCATCAGCGAGGACGAGCAACGCACATGATGTACTGGACTGAAAAATCCGAGGACCCCATGTGTCAACCCAAACGAGCAGTGGAAGTGTGAGCGACATGACACCCGCACCACCAGCCAACGACGAACGCGTCATGATTTCCTGCAGCGCATCCGAGGCCGGAGAGAAAACTTCGGGGTCAATGTCCGTCTGCGGGTTCGGAGGAGTCAGTAGCGAGATTAACATTGGGATCAATGGAGTGATATCGCTATCACGAATGTCGTCAACCAGTCAGCAAGGTTCCCATGACGCAACACGTACTTTCCACGAAGTACGGACATCCATGCTTGTAGACATTTGAGTGCCGAGTCCAGTTCACGCACGTGCATTCGATCTCGGGGTTGGGTGATAATCGTTACCACGGCCCGTACCACGAGTGGGGCAGCATCGAGGAGAGTCTGTTGCATCTGCATTCTGACTCGGTCGTGGGTCTGGGATACGTGGAGAAAGGGCGCGTGAGGTGCTTACTTGCTCGGGCCAATCAAGTCTGCTGTCTCGACTTCCTCTGCAACGAGGGATAGGAAATCAAGCAAGATTTCTGTCGGCGTGCCACGGCTGGACAAGAATTCGATGGTCGACACTATCCAATCCGGCCATGCTGACGGAGAACCCGGGGCGATTTTCAACGCCAACGACGTGATCTGAAAGCGCTCGTCAGACAGACGAGCGTACGTCGAAAAGCGAGTCGTATTACCGCCACGAACAGCTTGCGAAGGATGATTTTGCTCCTCCCCGACACGATCGAATGGGATGTGAGTTCGAGCACCAAGTCGCGTAGGGAAGTGGCGTTGTCCGGAGGAAATGTATCCCTAGCGCGTGTCAATCGACCAACTCGGCGTCTAAGTCGGTGACCCACCAATCTCTCGCGATTTTGACCTGGACAGTATGTGCACCAAAGAACTGGACGTTGACGTCGTCGTGATTCAAAAAGGGGATGACCAAGCCCCATGCCTCGTATCGTTTCTGGATGTCGAAGAGTTCTTGTTGAAGACGACGCTGGGCGTCTGAAGAGCCAGCGCTGACAGGGGAGTAGGCCTGTTGTATGAGCTACGGGGGTTGGATGTGATCAGGCATGGGCAGTTCTGGGGAGCGCAATTGGTGTACCTGAGCCGCTTGGACTATATCAGACTGAGGCAGGCTCGGAAGAAAACTCGAGTTTGCCATTGGCAACACCGCACAGATGGAAAAAGAAAGTGTTGAGGACTTGAAGTGTGAGGATTGTGCTGCGTCGACCTTTCACCATGTCGCGTGCACAACTGGACGCGTCTTGCAACGGTCATTACACAAGGTAGTGCTACTACTACACTTGCAAGCAAGGTAATGTCGCGTACGCGCCAACGCTAATTACACTCGTATTGTATTCACAAGTAGGACATACCAGCGAATATCTCATCCGTCGATCACGATCAAGCTAAACATCGCCGAACGAGCGCTGCGAGCGCAAGCGAGGGCTCGAGCCCATCCGGTAGGCTCCACACCGCAAACCGCCCCGCCTTGGCCCACTCATCCACCATCCAAACCCCCCACAGCGCGAGCCACCCAAATGTCCACGTCCAGCCCCAAACACCGCCCACTCGTCTACCCGTGGCTTTTGTCCAAATACGCTCAAGCACCATCCCGACTCCGTTCATCACGAAGAATCCGATGGTGGTGACCGAGTTTCCGCCTCGTCCATAGGATCGAACTTCGATGTCGTGAATGATGCCAGAGATCAGGAAGACTCCGAGCACGCCTCCAAGCCGGCCAAACAGGCAGTTGAACGGCCGACCACCCAGGTTCAAGGCCACGTCACGTATCATTTGATGCCACCGACGACCCCAAAATTCGGACAATGAAGTCGACAACCACGGAGAATCGAAGAGGGGTGGCCATTGAGAGGGACGTTGCTGGAACAAGACGATGTAAATGATCGCCACAAATTGGTAGCTGCATTGCAACATAAAGTACCCCATCCAGACCGCCAAGAAGGATACGAATAGAGATCGCAAGAGTTCTAGGAGGGGCGGGAGTGAGTGGTCGAAGAGAGAGCCACCGTGGAGTGAGCCAAACGTGTCCGGGGACAGCACGCGGATGATCTGAAGGCATGCGTCGAAACCCAAGACGTAAAGGGCCAATCGGGCTGCCGACAAAAGTACGAAGGCGATTCGCGAATCTGTTTCAAAGGCGGGTTTGGGCACGATGAGGCCTCGCGGCCAGTTCCACCCGATGCCTCGCGTGGTCGACATCAAGTCCCAGGCGTTCCAGCACGCTGTGTAGACGCTCTCGGAATCTGATTTGCTTTGTTTGTTCGAAGGACTCTGACGCCGAAAAGGCTCCCGAGCAACAGCCCACATAGTACCCCGCATGGCGATGGAACACATCTGATTGTAGGATAAACCACGTCAGTGGCATACAACACTGGACCGGAATCACTCACGATGAGCGTGTTGTCCATCCTGGCCTGCCCGGGATCACCTCCCGACATGTCGACGAATATACCGCGCCAAGCAAACCACACAACGACAGGCAAGAACGCCAGCCGGTAGAAGCGCGTCCCCTTGAGTTGAACCAATACTCCCATAAAGTATAAACACACTGCAGGTGGAAGGATGTACGCAAGAAAAGTGACCCTTGTGAGGGGGATCTTTTGCGACATCGCAAACACACTTTCAACACTGAGCGGTCATCCTAGGCCATGAGGATCCTTCTTCACGGAGAACATGAAGAAACTGACCTTTTTTGCATTGCCATAGGCTTGTGGGGTACTAGTGGAGGGTCGATCCTGGCGTCAAATCGATCGGTTCAAAACTAGATGGGGCTTCAAAACTTCAACGAGGCACGTTTTAGCAGTTCCAATAATAGTGGACCAAATAACACGCAAAGCGCCACGTCCGTGGCAACCCGCGGCGACGCCCGGCCTAATCATTACGGTAATAAGAATTAGCAGTTACTCACGAACTTGGGAGTGCCGCCGACGTGGCAGAAGCCTTGCTTGGGGTTTATCGTATGCGCGTTGCATTTTTGGGCATGGTACACACCCAAAAAGGGGACAATCATCATCGATCGGATA
>JBBPNE010000119.1:0-50488 GCA_038090735.1 Xerocomellus amylosporus | reverse complement strand
CCACACATTAGTAAAGCATTTCTTGAACGGGTTCTGGCCGAGTGAAGAATATGATCCTCTAGAGTGAACACTAGTCACAAAGGCAACCAATGTCTTGCACATCCTCCGTTGCACTATTCTTTGTAAAGTGGACAACCACCACGATGCCCTCGTGATCAGCAGTAATACAATCAATCCACCAAAACACGCTGATGTACCATGCCAATTCGTCTTACCTTGTCATGGAATAAAAGGGCTTGGTATCCCCTTTGCCTCCGCAGAAGTTGTCTTCGATCGATCGATCACTGGTGTATACCACAGCCATCGTACTAATAGTTCGACGGCATGTTGAGTTGGAACGTCGCGTCGTCAGCTTCCTCTCTATCGTGAGCCTAGGCAAGGGCGGGGATAGCGAGAATGTGAGATCTGTTAGCTGGAAGATGGTGCGAGTCAATATTTGGTTGAATGGAGTGCGTCAAGACGAACAATTGCTTACCATGAGGGCTAGATTACCATCTTGAATCCCTGTACTCCGAGTAAAGGGACAGGTTTACCGTTTGCTTTGCAGGCCGGTTGAAAAACGGTGGTTGAGCAGTCACACAATCGAATAGACACTAGGGGTAAAAAGCCCATCAAGTACGAGGGGATCAGCGGTAGGGAGAGGGCAAGCAGACTTCGAGAACGCAAGCGGGCAAGGTGCTGGGCCAGGCTGCCTGGGCGACGAGGAAGAGGTCGCCGGCGAGGGACATGCCAGAACGAGCTACCAGGGCGACGCTGGTGACAGGACATACCGAAACCTGCGAAACGGGCTGATACGATTCTGCTGGGGCTGACGAAATGATGAGCGTACTTGACGCAGAATGTTGGACATGGCCACGCTGTGACGGACAATTGCAAGTTTGTGTTGCCTGTCACACTCAATTGTTCCACTGATCATTAATGTTCACGATAATCGATTGATCAATTGATAGCATGCTTCTTGAGGCACTTCCTTACAGGCATCAGTCCGCATGTTTCCACGGCAGTTTCTCCAATATTTTCCTTGGTGTTCAAGTCTCCCTCGCTGACCCTCCGCCATGCCACTTTCAAGCCAACCTGAGCCGTCGACCTCGAGCCGGATGGTAGCCAAATCTACGTCTCGGCAGGCTGCGAGGAAGTTCATGACAGTGCAGACCCAGTCTGACTCGTCCGATGGTCACTCCGCTAATACTAGCAGTCAAAATGACGGTGGGTCAAACGCGATACACATGGTCGTTTTCGATTTTCTAACTCTTTGATTCTTCAGACTCGGACTCGGACGGCCACAGAAGACAATCGGATGATGGCAAGCGTTTTACACTACTTTCGTGCTACGAATTATATTGACCCCAAGGAACGCGGTTAGACGTGAGACGCCACCCTGTTCAGGCTCGTCCGCCTTTGGCCGCCAAAAGCACGAAGAGACACTCGAGAGTAAAGTTTGATGTCCCAGACTATTCGGACAGCGACGACGCCACGGTGCGCGCAGAGCCATCTCGACATCATGTACAGCAGAATCTCCCAATCCAATCGGATCTCTCTCGATCTCCTCAAACTGTCAACCAAACCAAACAGAGTGGCAATAAGAAAAGTGAGCTTCACACCTTTATGTACTTTGGACGATCCTGGTGACTCTCTCATTCCAGCTCAGACTCGGAAATCGCGAGGATCCGCTCTGAACCAATGTAAGTATCGGCAATAACAGTCCAAAGTAAGACACATCGCTGAGGTCGCTTAAGCTGACATCGCCGACGACAAGCCCCGCAAAAGTACTCGCGGCCATGATTTTCGTAGAGTCGAAGTCAGGAAATGGGGTAATAAATTCGCTCGAAAAGAGCGCAATGAAGGCGGAAGGCGCTTCTCCCGCATGTCGATTGGTTCAGCTAGGCAACGTAGGCCATCTCAAAGCGCCGACATACCCCAACAGGATAAACGACGACGGTGGTTTCTTCGCCGCGGAAATGTCGGGTCGCGCGGGAGGCACGGCCCTTCTAATCATGAGGCGCAGAGGGCTACCAAGGCCGCTCGCAAGTTCCCGTCTCCCGTAGAGCGCCCCGGGGCTCTCCCACATGAATCGGATATTGAGGCTGAACATGATATCAATGATCCATTCCAGGATAGCGACTTTGCCGTGGATGAACTCGCCAATGAATACCTGACCGATCCATCGGAAAGTGACGAGGAAGAGGTTCTTGAACACAAGGAGCCAATGCAGGCTCTTCTAGACAGATTAGAGCAGCTCTCATCGAGTGTCATTCGTCTTCACAAGATGCGACGACTTCCCTTCTTACGTCGTAATCTCCGGAGGGGTTTCCAGCTTCGTTGTCGAACGGTTGGCGTTGACACCGATCCCCATCCCCTTCCGCGCACGTCAGTTTCTGTTGTTTATGAGTGTCCGCTTACAGATGGTGCCTCAAGTCACTCTGGAGGATTTCGCACCACGACGGCAAAGAGCTCGATGAAGGACTGGTTGTGTCCACTGTGCGACTTGCATAAGAAATTTGACAATTCGAGAGTGTTGGACAAGCACCTGGCGTGGGACCACTCAAGCGTCAAAGTGCTTTGGGACCAAGTATGTCTTGCTTTTCAGTTCAGAGCCTCCACCTTATGGAACGTTCAGCATCATGCCACGCTTTCCCTGACCATCCCGGATTCCCAACCAGAGTCGTAGGCAGCCTCTCAAAATGCGCTGGGTCATTGTATTAATTACTCAATGATGCAGTATCCCGGTCGTGAGGCGTCAAGTTCCCATGAGGGAATTGTCCGCCTCGGAACCGTCGTCCGATTCGAGGCATGTTGAAAGGAACGAGAGTATAAATCTCGACGAGAAACCTCTTGTCCGCATTTCCAGCACACCGTCCGGCATAGCGAGCGAATCTGGTTCCGGTTCCGTCTCCGCCATTCCGTCAATCGTGGAGGAAGACCTCAAACCCAAATATGACACATCTGGATACTCGAACCACACAGGTGCGGGTACTTGGACCAGAAGTAGTTCTGTATCAGGGCGGTCAACGTCCCAAGCTCTGTCGGGGGCTGATGCACGAGACGGCCTCGGGCCATCGGCCGCCCCTCCGTACTTGCCAGAGGCGGACGAGAGAGGGGACGTTTATTACTCCTGTCGTCCTGGTGGGCCACGCCTATTCGATTTCCTGAATACGTTGTCTTTGAAACCCTACGGCGTGCTCAAGTGGGTGATCGTTGATAGAGAGGAGGAGCTATTCGAACTGGATGACATTCTCGACGAGGACAAGGTGATGCAAGCACTCTGGTTCAGATGGGTCTTCCTGAATCGGTAAGCACTTTTGATACGTGTGTGCCAGCATGAAGGCAAACAAGAGCTCCAGGAACAGCTTTGTCGCGAATTACTTTGACGGAACCAAAGCGTTTGTCAAGGAAAACTGGGAATTGATAAAACAGGGTGCCGGGTTGTTGGCCTTGAGAACATGGTTCTTGGTAAGCATTTGTCTTTATCGTGCGATCCGAGGCAACAGGCTCTGACGTGCTTCTCCTGGCAGGTCTTGCTTGTGAACAACTTCCTCCTTCCAGCGGAGGTTGCCACACTCATGCGGTATTACCAGGAGCTGGCGGATATCCAGCTGCCGTAGTAGGTAGGCATGAACGAATGAAACTAGCATGCTTTCAATGTACCAATGTCACCCCATGTACGTATCCGTGTAAGCAAGTCATCGACAGCCGCGATGACGAGGCCTGTCAAGTGGGAGGTAAGTTGGCGCGAAGATCCCACCTGCACCAGACGACAAAAGATGGATTTCTGGGAAAATAACGGGCGGGAGTTTCAGTGAAAGCAAACTCAACTTTGCAACGTCACGAAGAGCATCTCGTTGGTCCCTGATTGGAGGGGGGGCAGACTAATGAACGACTTGAGTATGGGTCGTGATACGCGTTGTACTTCCAGGAAACATTGTGCACTCTTGCGGTTGTACGGTCCTGTTAACCGCTTCGGTGGTCTCTTCAAATACATTGACTGGTTGTGGTGCGAATAATACTAACAATACAACTTGAGAAGGTGTTGCCCGCTAGATCGTCGTGCACGTGACTGGGTTTCGCTGCCCTCGCCGCCCGCGTAGTCTCCCTAGCCAGACCTGATACTTCGAGATTAGAAGACAGTCGTTCTAATCATACGAAGGTGTCCGCAACACGATGCGGTTCACAAAGCCGACATGGGTAATGCACAGAGGTATCACAAGTTCATTCTTACCATGCATCTTTACCGACGCCGCCTCCACCACCAGATAGTGCCAAAGACACTAAACGCCTTGCCATCTTCTCCATCCATGTCCACCCCGACGGCTCGCGAATAGCAACAGGAGGACTCGATGCCAAAGTGCGCATATGGAGTACCAAGCCCATCATCAACCCCGCTTCCGAGCGCTCAAATCGCCCACCGAAATCTCTCTGCACCCTCAGTATGCACACGGGACCTGTGCTCACCGTCAGATGGGCACATTCTGGAAGATGGCTGGCGAGTGGCAGCGATGATGAGATCGTCATGATCTGGGACCTTGATCCGTGCGTATACTTGTACAACACCCTGCCGTCTGTTATTCTCAGCCGTGGCCACGGAATAGGTCAGGTCGGGGCAAGGTTTTTGGTTCCAACGAGATCAACATCGAAAATTGGAAACCAATGAAACGGCTACCAGGCCATGAAAGTGGTAATTCAGTCCTCCCTTGATGTATGTTCTGCATATATATTGGTTCGCAGATGTCGTGGACATTGCGTGGGCACCCGAAGACCGCTACCTAGCCTCTGTTGGGCTAGACTCGAAAGTCCTCATCTGGTGTGGATACACTCTGGGTAAGTATCCCCACCACCTCGCTAAGGCCTCCCGCTCGTTCTCAGTGCACCACCTTAGAACGGATACGAAAGCTAGATCAGCATAATGGATTCGTCAAGGGTGTTTGTTTCGACCCTGTAGGCGAATTCATGGCTACCCAGTCAGACGACAAAACCGTCAAAATTTGGCGGACCACAGACTGGGGACTAGAGGCCGAGGTGACCAAGCCATTTGAGGATTCCCCTGGCAGCACATTCTTCCGTCGTCTTAGGTTTGTCGTCGACCAGTCCTCTCGGAATTGATCTCACCGTCATGCTAGTTGGTCTCCGGATGGTGCCCACATCACAGCCTCCAATGCCACCAACAATAGAGGATTCGTTTTCATTGCTGCTGTCATAACCCGAGGCCTTTGGACCTCTGAGATCAGTTTGGTTGGTCACGAAAATACCGTTGAAGTTGCAGTAAGTGTTGTCGTCTCCTGTTTCTCGTGCGATGAGGTCACGCGAGCATCTTTAGAGCTATAACCCACACATCTTTTTGCGTAATCCGGATTCTCCACTTGCAACTTCAAATATATGCTCCGTCGTTGCTCTTGGAGCGGATGATAGATCCATCTCAATTTGGCAAACGAAAACCGCCCGCCCTCTTATCGTCGCCAGGGAAGTTTTCGAGAGGCACATCATGGACCTCAGTTGGTGAGCCACCTGAGATCTTTTCTTTGCTCCTTTAACACGCCCCAGGTCCCGGGACGGCCTCACTCTCTACGCCGCTTCCTCAGATGGCACAATCGCAGTGTTTGATTTCGATGCCGAAGAATTAGAAGGCATAGCCCCCTATAGTGCACAAACGCAATACTTGCAGAAATTTGGCTTTGTCCCACCCCCTGTTCCTGAGGGCTACTCCCACGGCACCAAATATGGACATGAGGATGCGCCATCCACATCCCGCATCACCCCTCCTCCTTCTCCGAACCCACGCGCAGCCTCGCAGAGCACTCAGTCAGGTTTCGGTATGACAACTATCAACGGCGCTGAACACATCAACCAACTAGTCGCCAAGAAAAGCACGAAGAAACGTGTCCGGCCTCTCCTCATGTCATCGATACCTTCCGCATCGACTGCTCCGCCTGCACGAGAGTTGCCACCCACTGAATTGCGCCCGCCGGCATCCAAGCCAAGACCTGCTTCTCCCTCCATATCGCCGGTGCCAAGTATGCGCGGGTTCGATGCAGATATAGAAATGGGCGGCTCCATGGATATGGATGTACCTATTGACTCCCTGGAACAGAGCCCCGAGATGGGTAGAGGAAAGCGGAAAGCCTCCGTATTGGACGACGAGCTGCCTGTCAAACCTCGCACGTTGGGTGGCGGCCCACCCCGAGAGAGCGTTGCCGTCCGCCAGATCGCAGGTGCAGGTGAACGGTGGGAAGCGCCACGATTGTTACACGCTGCCGACGTTTTGCCATCACCACCTATTTTGACGTATTTGAGTGCCAAGGTGGACGGGAGCGAAGATGCGCTGGAGGCTCGTAATTCGGAAGGTGATGGGCCGACTGAAGTGTTGTTTGTGAGCGGCAAGCAAACGCAATGGTTGGATTATCTTCCGTCGCCCGTGGTGGGCTTGACGGCATCATCATTGTTCTGTGCAGTCGCAATGCAAGACGGTTCGGTCAGCGTTTATTCCCATACAGGAAGGAGGTACGCTATAGGCTCATATCGCGTCCTGTGAACTGAGCTAACCCAACATACTACAAGAATAATGCCCACGCTGAGCCTAGGTTCACCATGTGCAATGATGCAGAGCTGCAAATGGGCACTTCTTCTATTGACCTCGTCGGGGAAGCTGAGTTGTATGTGAGTACATCAGCCCATCGACAAGCTCATATGGTGACATCCCACTAGAAATGTCAAGTCACAGGCCGCATATTTTCCTCCCACTACTGTAGACTCACTACTAAGCCCAAACTGCACGATCCTCTCTGCCACAATTCGACCGAATGGTGCGCCCGTCATTCAATGCTCAACCGGGATCACGTACTCCTTCGACTCTCAACTTTGTTTGTGGATCAAACTCAGCGAGCGCTGGTGGGCTGAGGGTTCAGATGTCTGGCAAGGCCGCCAACGGGTCACCAAAGACATTGTCGCCTCCATCGAAGGCGCCATTAGCACCATCGCAGGGACGGCGGAACACAGGGAACGACCCGAATGGTGGAACACGGCACTGACGCTGGGCCATCTCGAGTCCAAAATGCACGCCGCGAAAGCGCTCGAGAGTCCGCCGGAATACAAGCAGGCGATGCTCTTGTATGCAAAGAAGATTGCGGACGAAGGATTCAGGGCAAAGGCGGAGGAGCTCATCAAGGATTTGTTTGGCCCTGTCTTTTGGTGCGTGCGCCTTTGGTGGGTATGAATGGTGAGGTGATTGACCGTAATGCAGGCGGCCTGGAAGGGATGATTGTTGGTGTCCGACCGTGGTGGGGATGCTCAAACGCGACCTGCTGCGCGAAGTCCTCTCCGTGTTTGGTGGGGTTTACGTTCTTTTATAAACAGGGTCGTTCTAATCGTATGGTATACAGCGAGAAGCAAGACACTGACGAAACTAGCGTTGGACTGGCAGGAGATGTTGAAGAAAGCGACGAATGATGAGGCTCCTTGATTCCAGATGCTTTGATCACCGTAATGTGGAGCATAGACCAGTCACATGCACAAGCCTGTAATTTGGGGTATTGGACATTAGTTTATGGGCACACAGTCCTTGATCCAGCCCATGTATATGCGCCAGAGCCTATATCATGCGTTGCCAGTCCGAAAAGGCGCCGCATGTTGGACCCGCGACACCCGCCTGAGAGGATCCGGAATATCGATCGCGCATTTCTCCTCACAATTTCGTCGCCTCTCAGACCAAAAAGCCCACAGGATGTCCAAGAAAGCGCTCATTTTGATCGCAGACGGTACTGAAGAGATAGAATTGTGAGGCTCATTGTTCAGGGGCGCAGCGATCGTCGCTCATGCAATTGGGCAGTACCGTCACCTACGACACGCTTGTTCGTGCAGGCGTCGAATGCACGTCTGCAAACGTTCAAAGCAGTGGATCTCCGTACGGATCTGTGGGGACGAGTCCGGCGTTGGTTGTGTGCTCAAGGGGCGTCAAGATCTTGCCTGATACTACCCTCCAGCCCCTGAACGCGGGTCCGGTATGTGTAGCCTGGCCAAGATGCTACCCACTGGCGGTCTCATCCACGATTTGCAGGATAAATATGATGCCCTGATCATCCCTGGTGGTTTGAAAGGCGCCGAGACCCTTTCTCAGTCTACCGAAGTGCAAACCCTGGTGAGGGAGTACTACGAAGGTAGCAAAATCGTGGCTATGATATGTGCAGGTGCGTCCAAGACACCGAGGCTGCATCGCAGGTAGCAAAACTCCTCCGGGTCATTAGGTACACTGGCTGCAAAAACGGCTGGTCTTCCCTTCCAACCGGTGACGTCACACCCAGTCGTGAAGAATGATCTGGTTTCGGGTGAGTGGACCTGAAATCGAGAAAAAAGAACAGCTCGAAACGTGTCTTTCGACAGCGTACGATTACAAGGAGGATTCTGTCGTCGTGTCTGACGAGGTGCCAGGCAAAGGAAGGCTGGTTACGAGGTGCGCTGATGAGTCTCCACTCTTGTACTCTTGTGTGACGATGGCTCTCTCTAGTCGGGGTCCAGGTGAGTCGTATGCCGACCAGACGATGCTCTATCAAATACGTGACACGTAGGCACCGTTTTTCCGTTTGCGTTCAAGTTGGTGGAGCTGCTTTGTGGCAAGGCAAAGAGTGACGAAGTCCGAGAACCGATGATGTTCCCTCCTGGTATTGGTTATCCGTACTGATAGTCTGAAGTGATCTGTTACATATCGAGTCGAGTTGGCCGTGTGCTTAGTAGTATTTACACCGTTGCTATATTCCACGGCGTGGCCCGTAGTATTGGTAAATTTCAACTCAGATTAGATTTTCCGTGTCAGCGCTGGAGCGCTCAGTACTCCATTGTCAAGCTTTTAATTGTGCTCGCCAGTACCAACCCATGCCTGAACCACTCCCCGAAAATCCCTTCCCGCAGAGCGCGTTGCATGACGCATATAACCAATGTCTCACCCACGAGACGGAAGCGTCTCGTGTCCCGCGTGTCGAGGGCTGTCCCCCGCCCATAGTCTGCGCCCGCCTCCTGGGTCATTTGTTACGCTTGGCACCCGCCGGTAATCCCCAACGACAACTTCAGCGAGAGATCACCTTAACGAATTCGGACCATGCAAAGTTCATGCGGTTAGCCACACTATATCTGCACAGTTTCATCCGCGCTTGTAAGTGGTGATATTTCCGTCGTTCTCTTGATCATTTCATTATACTTACTGGCCTTTCGACAGTCAAACGCGGTAGTGGTCCAACCCCGGCGCCATCTGATCACCCGTCCCGCCCATCGTTCGAAGATACCCGTGAATATGCTATGACCGTTGTGGAGGAATGTAAAATAAGTCATCACGCCGCTCGGAATTTTGTACGCTTTCAGAGTCTGAGTGATGCTCTCCGCTAACATTTTGAATAGGCAATGCGTCGTGATAATAATCGTTGTATGATCACTGGCTTGGAGGATTATAATCAGCCTGATGGCGAAGTCGTCGTGCAGACAGCGCACATCATTCCGCAGTCAATTAATAAGAATATCGGAGAACGTACTGTGTCTGTGTGTTTGTGTGTGTGCGACGTCTTCCCTCCATCAATTGATGATGTTGTCGTTATAGCAGTTCCAATCTGCAGGAGTGTGGTCAATCCTGAAGATGTTCGGTCATGAGAGCATCATCGAGGACCTGGCCGGTGACCGTATCAACCGTCTCGAGAATATTGTATCGATAAATAATCTCTCCCACCTGCTTTTTGACGACCTTAGGCTGTGGCTCAAGCCTGTAGAAGTGCGTTTACCATCTCTTTCTCTCTCGTGTCTTCACATCGGTCAGCAGGGTGCACCGCACACATATCGTGTTTGTACAGTCAAGGACTCGCTAAGAAATGTTCCACCCCTTCCTGAACAAGTCACTTTCGCTACAGTTACAGACCTACCTCTTCCCCGTTGCGGGTATTTGGCACTTCATGCGCTCTGTTGTGAAGTGGCATGGGTGTCTGGGGCTGCAGAGTACATCATGGACATTGAAAGGAGGATGGATGATACAAAGGTTCTGGCTAACGATGGGTCGACTGTTGACCTCTTGATGTCAGCATTATCGGCTGTTGAAGTCTAGGTCCAGTACTAGATGACTTTTCATGGCCTTAGATCTGACAAACGGGACAACTCTCTCAAACATGGACCAGTTGCCCGGCAAATGGCTCAATGAAACTGATTCCTCGACGAGGCCGATGTTCGGCACCAACGAGGAACCGGTTAGATTGCTGCTCTGCAATGCCTCATGAAGAGTCGTTGGACTTATGTCTCGGGTTCTTGAGTCGAACGATTCAACGGATGTTTTTGTCACTGGAACGGTCATCCCCAATGCTTCACCGGGACTTGAAGTTGTTTTCGCACTTGGAGAGGTATGTCCAAGTTTCGCTGCAGCTTCGTATCGATCGGTTTATCTTGTTTCAAAAGAATGCCAATGTCATTTTCTCTTCGCAACAGACCAGGCGCATGCCAAAACCTATACCTTCATTTGGCTGGATATCTGCACCTGGCCCATCTCAACCTCTTAACCCCCCTCGCGCTCCTCAAGTTGCCGGGATGAGCTGGTTATCTGCTTCTCATTTGCAAAGTGATCTTCGGCCGACTTCCAGAGCTCGACGTAGGTCCACGACGCGTGCCTGGTTGTCCCGAGGGATCTAGCTCTTCGAAGTCAAAAGTTAGGCAGCACTTTTCTCCCTGGTAAGATCTCTGTGAGGACCCGCCGTAATCACTCACGAGATCAATCACGCAGGCGTGGGCATGCCGAAGGCAGTAGAGACTCGATCTAGAGAAACGGGTCAAGCAAAGGACTAAACCCAGACCTCCGCCAGCTCTGCATACATGGCCACCGTTTACCTGCGGACTGTTGACGCGCTATGTGCCTACGGGGGTCTAGAAGCTGGTGCGCCTGGTATACCTACTTTCTACCGGCAATCCCTCCCTATCAACCAAACTCCATAATCCGCTTCTTCTACTTCCTCCGACGAATCGGCAGCGAATCGGTTCCCCTATCAGCGCTGCAAGGATGGATTGCTTGCTAATAATCATTTGCTGACGGCGACAAATTTTTGGGCTTTCCGCAAATAACGGGGAACAGACTGCTGAGAACAAAACGATGCGCGGCGTAAACCAGGTCATAGGCTGCATGCGACAAGGATACGTCTCCCCTTGTGACCGATCAAGAATCTCTAGTGCCCGGGAGCGAGGGTACATATTCGTCAGCTCTCACTGTTTCCAACACAACCGTTCAGAGTCAGTCTATCGGTCCCAAACTAAAACTCACGAGAAGCTTGTAGCGTTTTGACTTCCATTCTTTATGATCTATCACCGTCTCGGGCAATCACTACCATTTTGGACACCCTCACCCATTCCTCGAGGAACTCGTATCCACTTGTGCTGACGAGAACGACACGACCGCTTCTGTAGCATTATAGATGCATCCTATTCGATGGACTGAATGATGTCGCCGCTACACCGCCCGGCGCCATTCCGTTTCCCAACAGGCTGTTCTACATATTTGACTCGGAGCTTGACAGACTCATCGTGAGCGCTTGAGCCTGCGTGTATGGAATACCACGGGAGCTTGAACTGTTAACTGTAAACCCGTTGTGTTGTTACGTACGGCGTGAAAATGACACGGTCGTGAAGTTCTCGCGTTTGTTTCCTTGCTGAAAATTTCGAGTGGTCGTATGCGAGCTGCGCAGCACGCTCTACGACGGATCCATGGGCTGCCGCGGACGGTAGCCATAGTACGCCAATGGCGTTGCAGGGCCGGGACAGATCTGATAACAGGTCGTAGATTTATCGAGTCATACTCTGACTCTCCCTTTAAACACCGACCTCACCCCAGACGCCCTCTGTCACCATCCACGATGTCCTCCGCGGATTCTCTGACTGCCTCTCTCGCATCCCTCTCGATCACGCCAGCCGCAACGGTGTTCCATGCGGACACAAACTCCCCAGCAGCCTGGCGCGATGCCTTGCTTGCCAGCCCTTCAGTTCCCGAATCATTCGAGCTGATCAAAACGCTCGTCTACAAGCCAAAAACCGCAAAAACAGCCACCCCAGTGCCAGTCGTCGTCATCGCACGCGACGAGACCGAAACCAGCTCCTCCGCCCTCGGCAAAAAGCTCAATCTGAAAGAACTGCGGCTGGCCTCGGAGGACCTCCTTGCCGAATTTTTCGGCCTTGATAAGAACTCTCGTGCGTTGCTTGATCTGTCCGGCGTCCCCGGAAATGCCTTATCCCATCGATCGCAGTGTCGCTCTTGGCGTTGAACAAGGATAGCTTTTCAAAGGTGGTCACGGTGATCGACGCCTCCATCGCGTCTTCATCTGCTACGTTTGCGATCCACGCGTGCTCCTCGAGTTCAACTCTGTTCTTGTCCGGGAAAGACATCATCGCATACCTGAAGAGCCTCGAAACCGAGGTCGTCAAAATAGAAGAGGTCGACTTTGCCGCCCTCAAGATCGACGGGCCAGTCCCGAATCCTGTCGTTAAAGAGAAAGAGGATGCAAAGATCGAGGGTGCCGTGCAGATTGCGATCGGTGTCAAGAAGGAGGCCGATTTTTCAGCTTGGTACCAGAACGTGAGTGCTACCAGATAAGAATGAGTTGCGTTCTGATCTTGCGATAGGTTTTGTTGAAAGCAGACATGATAGAGTATTACAGCGTCAGTGGATGTTATGTCCTCAGGCCATGGTCTTACAGCATCTGGGAGGAAATTCAAGGTAGGCTCCTTCAGCGACTAGTTCCTATGACGATACACCATGTGTTATTAGATTGGTTCAACAAGAAAATCAAAGCCTTGGGCGTGCAGAACGCGTCATTCCCGATGTTCGTTTCTTCCAAAGTTCTCGAGCGGGAGAAAGACCATGTCGAGGGTTTCTCCCCAGAAGTCGCATGGGTCACAAGAGCGTGAGTGCCCGTAAAAACATGGCACGTCGACAGTCACGATTAATGACGTATCAGCGGATCTTCCGACTTGGAGGAACCCATCGCCATCCGTCCAACTTCTGAGACTGTCATGTACCCCTGTGCGTTCGCTGCACGTCTCTCAACATGATATTCTGACAGTGTGTAGATTATTCCAAGTGGGTCAAGAGCCATAGAGATTTGCCTTTGAAGCTTAACCTGTGGAACAACGTTGTGCGCTGGGAGTTCAAGCATCCCCGTGCGTGATGGCAACCATTATTGTGTCTAGCGAGCACTCAATGCTGCCCCATTCCCAGAGCCATTCCTCCGGACCCGTGAATACCTGTGGCAGGAAGGTCATACGGCTCACCTGACCAAGGCGGAAGCCGATAGCGAGGTGCTTGCCATCCTTGAACTCTACCGACGCGTCTACGAGGAGCTACTCGCTGTTCCTATGATCAAGGGCGTGAAGTCCGAGAAGGAAAAGTTCGCTGGCGCGCTTTATACCACTACTGTCGAGGGCTTCATTCCAGCTAGTGGTCGCGGTATCCAAGCTGGCACCTCGCATTGCCTTGGCCAAAATTTCTCGAAGCCAGAGATGTTCAACATCGTCGTCGAGGATCCCAACGATCCCACTGGTCAAGGCAAAATTTACGCATGGCAAAACTCATGGGGTCTTTCTACGCGTACCATCGGAGTCATGGTCATGGTACACGGTGATAACCAAGGACTGGTTCTCCCTCCTCGTGTTGCTTTGGTCCAGGTTGTCGTTGTTCCATGTGGCATCAACGCCAAGACAAGTGACGCAGACAGGAACAAGATCAATGACGCGTGTGACGAGCTTGCCAAATCCCTTGTCGACATCGACATCCGAGCAAAAGCCGATCTCAGAGAAGGTTACACTCCTGGCTACAAGTTCAACGACTGGGAACAGAAGGTTTGATGCCCAATTACTTTCCCTTTTGATACAGAACACTGAGATGCAACCTGTTTCTCATAGGGTGTACCTATCCGTCTCGAGATTGGACCAAATGATCTCGCGAAACAACAGACACTGTCGGTTCGTCGTGACACCGGTGCGAAAGCCCCGATCGCGCTTGCAGACCTAAAGACTGTCGTCCCTCAACTACTTGAGACCATCCACAGCGACATGTACAGGAAAGCCCTTCATGAGTACAACGCACACTTGAAGGAAGTCACGCGCTGGCAAGACTTTGTCCCAACGCTGGACAACAAGTGCGTTGCTGTCATTCCTTGGTGTGAGCGGGAAGCGTGCGAGGATGACATCAAGGAACGAAGTGGTCGATCGTGAGTGTTCTCTCAGCGATTTTCTTACGGTGGAATAGAGAGTGGCTTCCTTGGGCGTTACGTTTGGGAGCGCAAGGAATGCTAACCATTGGTCTCTTTTACACAGTGCGGAACCCCAGGACGAACGTGCGCCATCTGCGGGAGCCAAGTCCCTCGCGATTCCCTTTGACCAAGCTCGTTGGACCCCGATCGAGCCTGGCAAGACCAAGTGCGTTGGATGTGGTCAGGACGCGAAACGTTGGACGATGTTTGGAAGATCATACTAGAGAAATGGGATATACGCTACTCGTGGATGTCACCGTAATGAAATGCAGTTTTCTACAGTCCAGCGTGACATGCGGTTGGTGGGAACATATGGATGTCTTTCTTCGACTCTTTGGTGTGCCTGGGGGGACCAATGCGGTCACTCACACCAGGGCCTGACAAATCCGCAGTTTGACTTCCCCGCACGTTAGCTCTTGTTGGCTGGGTTGAGATGCCGGAACACGGAGGTGCTACTGGCATTCGCCGGTCAGTTTGCACTTGTATCTCTCTGCGACATTTTTGTATGTCTCAGCGGTGAGTGCGCAACTGCAGGTACGGACCGCGGAATCAGCTTGCTCAGAAGCTTCTGTGTACGCCTCTCACAGCGTTGCCAACAGGAACTTAGGTGGCTGAAGAACCCCAGTGTTGGCAACAACATCTTTATCCCATGATCCATTAATTTTTTTGTCCGTCTTCCGCCACTTGTGCGGAGTCTTTTGACTATATTTAAGATCGCAGTGCAACGGAACGTTGCCGGCCCGGTATCATCAAGTACCCCAGCAACTGGGGGAGATGGTGTGTGAGCCCCGTCGCTTCTCAATTTGACTCTGCGTTTCGGTAGAGCTGACCACTACAGGATGCCGTTTGAAATTATCTCGGCGTATTCGATGGGGAGCGAACTGAGGTCTGCTGCGGTGCGCTAATCTTAACGACTCGGCGCAAGTTCATGTGGCCGACTTATTGTGCCCCAACGACGACTTCACCTCATCTCACAAATGGTTTATGCGCTCTGTCGCAACGACTACTTCACGAAACCTTACGGATCTTGGCGCCTCATGACCTCGTGACCGGCTTCTCCACATCAGCCATGTGGTCCTTGAACGTTAAACGCTGTGTTGCGGTGACATTGGTGATATAAAGATTGAACCTTCCAATATCAGATTCTCAAGTGCTCCGCTCCCCATTCCCTGTGGACACTGCCGCTATGCCTGGTGTGAGTTCCATTCAAGTCTTTTGTGGTGGGTTCTAAGCTTGCTAACATTGATATAGTACAGCACTCGTATCGCAGCGAACCCTGTATGTGTTGCGCGAAAATGCTAGATGCATGTACTGACGATATCCAAACAGTACGTCGTAGGATCTTTCGCATGTATCGGGGGTGGTCTTTTTGGTTTGGACATCGCGTCCATGTCCGGCGTGTTGAGCGTGTGTCTCCTTCCGCCTGATATTGACCCCTGTCGCCTAACAAGTGTGTAGAATGACGCCTACTTCCGTGTGTTCAACAACGTAAGTCAATGTTGGTGCTGTATCGGTGCAGATGACGACATGAAATCAGCCTGGCTCCAATGCCCAAGGAGCTATTGTTGCGTCCATGCCTGCCGGCTCCTTGATTGGTGCTCTTGCGGTTACCTCCCTTGCTGATCGAATTGGTCGCAAAAACACCATCATCCTCGCTAGTATCATCTGGATCATCGGCGGTGTTTTGCAATGTGCCGCGATCGTGCGTGCCTCGTCTTCCTGATATCTAGGAGAATTCAATCACTCACCCTTTGTTCTCCTTGTTACTAGAACCGTGGTATGCTCGTAGTGGGTCGTGTCATCGGCGGGGTTTCCGTTGGGCTCTCGTCCAGTGTTGTACCCATCTATCAATCTGAGATCACTGCTCCCTCGATCCGTGGTCGGCTTGTGTCCATGCAGCAATGGTCGATCACCTGGGGTATCATGCTACAATACTTTGTCCAATTCGGGTGCTCATACATCAACGGCACCGCGTCATTCCGCATTCCGTGGGGTCTCCAGATTATACCTGCGATAGTCCTTGGCATTGGGATGCTGTGGTTCCCGGAATCTCCACGTTGGCTCATCGACCACAATCGGTAGGTTATCGACAGCCATTTTGCAGGTCTCTACATTCCTACACTCATGACTCACCATAGTGAGGAAGAGGCTCTCCAAATTCTTGCTGATCTTCACGGAAACGGGAATCAAAATGACGAACTGGTCGTTTTGGAGTTTGAGGAGATCAAGGAGCAGGTCGCATTTGAACGAACCGAGGGCGCCAAATCGTATGCGGACCTATTGAAGCCTGGTATTCTCCGCCGTGTTAGTCTCGGTTGTTCTCTCCAGATGTGGTCTCAGCTGTCTGGGATGAACGTCATGATGTATTACATCGTGTACGTGTTCGAAGGAGCTGGTCTGACCGGTCGGCGTGGTAACCTCATCGCCGACTCCGTCCAATACGTCCTCAATGTTCTCTTCACTATCCCCGCAATCCTCTACATAGACCGATGGGGTCGCCGTCCTCTCCTAATCATCGGTTCCACACTCATGGGCTTCTTCCTTTGCCTCGTCGGCGGTCTCCAAGGTGGATATGGAGAATGGGGGAGCGTCAATAATTCTCCCGTCTGGGTCATCACGAACAACCAGCCGGTGACCAAGGCCATCATCGTGTGTTCATACCTCTGCGTCTGCTCCTTTGCCATCACCATCGGACCTGTCTCGTGGACATACCCCGCAGAAATCTTCCCCATGAAGGTGCGCGCCAAGGCGGTCTCGCTCTCTACCGCGACAAACTGGCTCTTCAATTTTGCGCTCGCCTGGGCCGTTCCTCCGAGCCTGTCCCACATCGCTTGGAAGACGTATTTTATATTCGCTGCGTTCAACTTTGCTGCCGCGATCCACTTTACCTTTTGCTTCCCCGAGACGGCACAGCGCACGCTCGAGGAGATCGAGGAAGTCTTTGCGCAAGGGCATGTGTTTAGTGCCTGGGCTATCTCGCGCGACGTTGGGAAGAGGAACTTGGAGGATATCGTCGGGCGGAAGGGGGTTGATGAGAAGCACGATTCTCTCGAAAAGCCCTAGTAACCTGAAGGGTATATATTCGATATCACAGCGCGCGGGGGTTGGTTATCAAGACGTCGTTAATACATTGATAATTTTTCTTCATTCATGTATTATACTTGTATGTGCTTTTTCGGTTTCCGCTTGCTTGAGCACACGCCTGTGTTTACCAAAAGACGCGCAAGTTGGATACTCGCCGGCCCTAAAGGGAGAGCGGCGCGGTGGTATTCAATTTCAGCCCTTCTGTGATAGACGCTGGCGGAGGGCTGGTTGCCTGCACAGGAAGATGATTTCCTTCAATCTCCAAGTTGCCCCAGTTGTCAGTCCTGGTAATGGCGCCTGGGTCATTCCTTCTCAACTTCAAGGTCAATCTGGAGGTCATTATAAAACTTGCTTTCAAATCGAAGCGGGAACCCCGAGTCAGACGATCCAGACCACCTTCACCGACAACAAGTTTCATTCTTGCTGATTCTTCCGAATCGGCGCAACCTGTGCAAGATGTAACACATTCGTCGCTGGGTAAGAAGGCGTCCACCTTTGTGATCGACGACGTGTGGCGGGAGATACTCTCCTTTTGTGAAGTCATCGATATCATTCACATTGGCATGGTACATCCAAATCATGGGGCATAGTAGTCGCTGGATACTGAATTCTTCCTACAGACATGTCGGTCATTAGCCTCCATTACGAATGAGTATTGGGTGTGGTATTCTGCATTGCTACAGATTTACTACCACAAACGACTCCCGCACCTCCGCTTCCACTTCAGGTCACTCTCCCGTGCGGCGTTACAGCGAAAAGCGATATTTTCAGCACGACTTGATCATCTTTTGCGCAATCCGCATCTCAAATCGATCCCTTATACGACTTCACGTATCTCTTTACAAGTATCGACCATATGGAGCATGTCCTTTCTTCCAGGTGGAGAGTGGCTGGTTGCGTTATGCCGATTTAGAGGCTCCAATCAGGAACGGATATTACTCTGCAAGACAAGTGATCCTTTAGGCCAGCCCTCCACGTATGCTACGATGACGGATGGGCACTGGTCCGGCATGCGGGTGTTTGCGAGTGACCAGGAGGAATTGCTGCTACTGCTTCGTTCTGACCGTTTTGATGCGTGTGTTTCTTTTTCTACTCCACATCCCGTTTCTTGTGTAATGAAACTCTTACTTCCCTCTCTTAGGACGAAGTTTTCGGTGTATTTGATCCATCCTTTGGAAGATTGTCCAAACCTGGAGCTGGTATGCACAGTTGATGCCCCAGAAGTTGAGAACTATGTTGCTCTGGGCAGCTATTTCGTCTTTGGGTGGCTCCATTACAGTGACGGTGAACCGAAGCACTACATTAAAGTGATGAGGTTCGCGCCTTGTCACCGCAAGTTTTCGGAACACCGTACGATGGAAGTCGAATGGGAGATTGGAAAACGGCCTGTGAGTCCCAAGATAGCCAGTCACATCAAAGTACTGACACCTCATCGGCGTTAGCATTCGTATGGGCTTCGCATCACAGATTCCCAAATCATAGTTGTGGTCTCAAGCACGGAGCTAATTGCAGCGTATACCGTGACCCCTCTGATTCCTATTTCATCCCAATGCGAGCCGATCGCCGTAACGCCATTTTGGCGTTATTCGTGCGCTCACTTGAATCCTTGGGCTGTTTACTTGGTTCCCTCCCTCCCAGCAGTCGACACGCCGAGTATTATAGTCTTTTATAGGAATCGGTGCCTCTTCCTCGCGCCGAGCTTTGACGCAGACCCGCCCGACTTACATTCAACTTACTTCTCAACATACACATATCCACGATCGCTTGAGCGTCCGATACTACTAGGCCCGCACCGTGCATTCTGGGATCTTGGTGGTGGTGCAGTGGGGATCCGGACACTGCCGACGCCGCTCCTGCCAGCCTTTCACGAACATGGCTCTTGGAATACCTCTGGCATCAACACATCCGAAGCAGATCTTGCACACGACGTCCGGCCACTGGTCTATGCTGAAAATTATGATCGTAGAGTGGAACGGGCAGCTTGGGATGAAGAGAGTGGGATGCTTGCGCTGGTTCCTCGACCAGACTATCAGCGGGACGAGACCATGACCGTCTTCCTTGTAGACATGATGACAGTGTAGTCTTATGTGCTAAGCTTTCCTTATTGAGATGTTTACCAAAGGCTTTAGATCCAAATAACGCCGGATTTGGAGCAATCATCACCTTGCACCTTACGTGCTGCCACAACTCTGGCCTCCAGAATCCACACCGACGCCTAAGCGCGAGAGAACGCGCTGGTCACGGAACCGACGTATCGTCTTGGATCTCTTCGCTGTTCACAACCTAAGCCACTTCGCGTTCGAAAGCCATCTTTGGGCAGCACAACTTGACATGGGTGATGCACCAGCTGCCGTTGCTCCGGATCCATCTACATCTAGCCCCACCGAGTGGCATACCATACGTCCATGGACACCTCATCTCACGCTTGCAGTACGGGAAATAACATCCGTTTCCGCCACGTTCATCCTTTCGTCATCCCTCGATGCTCGACATACCACAGACGATGAGCCGGAGCCAGAGCTCAGTGGGGACACTTCGAACAATACCAATAATGATACTATCTTGGACTCGCGCGGAATTATCGCGGACGCGATGTCTCATGGGCTCTCCGTCGACGTGAACGGCTCCAACTGGCAACGCGTCATCCTTCGCATGAACGATCACGCTGACGAAGCTATCATCGTCATCTACGGATTACACCCTGGAAGACAGTATGACATTGACCTGGCGCTCGTTAGCGGAGGCACGATGCGAAAGCAGGTCACTACCGAAGGTGAGTGTGCACGAGTGTTCAGCGTGGCGTACGCTGAGCGCACGATGTAGACGCTGAAAGCACAACATTGGACAACGAACGAAACGATGACCATCATGCTATTGCGATACAAGAGACTCTGTCTGCATCGGCGAGTAGCGTCAACGAATGTTCGCCGTCTATCCCTTCGACTTCCCAGACGCCCACTCCGGAAGAGCGCCTACGAACGCTCTCGCATCAGCTAAACGCCCTGCACGCTGAACAGGCTACGCTACAAGCGGCTCTCAAATCTTCGAGACGCGACGCGAATAAAACCACGACCAGCTTGCGCGCCGAGATTGACGTACTGAAACGATCGTCGGAGAAAGCCAGCATCGCAGATTATAAAGCGCGCCAACGTGTCCGTGCCCTCGAAGATGCCGTGCGACGTGCAAACGAAGGCCGGGAAGAGCTCGAGCAGCTGACAGTAGCTGACGAACAAGAGTCACCAGGACTGAAGGAAAAGCAGTCGGAAGCGGAAGATATTCTAGGAACGGTGAAGAAGGAGGCTGATGCCGTCAGAGCAGAACGAGAGAAACAGGAAGAGGAGGTGAGGAAAAGGAAGGAAAGCACGAAGGGGGAGTGTGCGACGTTGAACCAGCGGTTAGAGCGATTGACGGTGAAAAAGGAGAGACTGGAGGATTCTGTGATCCCGGATCTCGAGGCACAGCTTGCGGAACTCCAACGGGAAATCGAAGTCGCAGAACGGGGCAGTTTCCAGCACGGCGACGTATGGGATAGCTTATACGGAGATCCTTTGAGGACAGAAACACAGCGGCGACGCCAGTCACATCCTGGTACGATCGGACGTCCACTTACACAGAGAACCTCTCAACTACCAATTTCGCCTCCACACTTTCCTCGTCACCAGCCCCGATCACAATCCTATCGAACAAGCAACGAGAGCGCTTCAGGACTGTCACATCCTCCGGGCCTAGCTCATCTTTCAGGGCTCTCGCACTCGTCTTCCTCGTCAATGCCCCATTCCGGGTCTTCTGGATTCATCCCTGCGACCCCGGCGTCGTCACACTCCACCAACACGATCTTCTCTCAACCCACGTCATCTTCACTGTCTCGTTCAACGAGTTCCGTCGGTTCATCGACGCTGTCCAGCAAAGCACCCCCTTTTGAACCAACCCGTAATTTGCGGGTGTCGCTTTCGTCGCCCAGCTCCTCTGGCACGTTTCCTTCGGGCGGGCTCCTTTCGATGAGCAATCAAGGGTCGTTCTCACCATCCTCGACTACGTTTCCGTCCACCGGATCAAGCTTGGGTTTCTCCCTGTCGGGATCCTACTCGTCGACTCAAAGACCTCCGCAGGCCTCGCACAAAACTCACGAAACTGATCTTGGGAGTAACCAGGTGAGATTGGGATGGCCGTCCACATCTAGAGGGTCGGCAGGAGAAGAAGGATGGGCTACATCAAACGATTAACATACGACTGCTCTGTAGAGAGAAGATAGTACTGTGGTACAAAATAATAATGTCGGTGTGTAAGGTACGAGATCATTGTGGGAGATGCACTCGTTGACCAAATGGTGGGAGCAGAAACTCCACTATTCTCACTGAGGAACCACTGTAGCATGAGATCGATGTTGTACGATACAATTCAGAGCGCCTCAAAACCCCTCGACTGCCCTCCCAAAGCCAGGCATTGATGGCCGGCTGCCCAGTGTGGAGACACTTGGTCCGCAGTAACGGTCGTGTAAGATTAGGGGGGCGTCGCTGGGCTGCCCGTGAGTAGCATCATACACAGCGATAGTACGATACGATCGTACGATCCATCACGTCGTCCTAGGGGCGGCAGCAGTGACCATCCTCTCGAGTTCGTCCACGAGATTATCCATGACATCGATGCTGCCTCCGAGTCTGTCACGGTTCCCCGAACCCTGGCCTGCGGTCGGTGCCAGTGGCGGATGTGGATGTGTCTCGGACGAAGCTGCGGCACTGCGCACGGGCTCCAGCGGGGTATCGGCGTTGCCGTCGAAGCCCGGGGCGACCCGTCTGAGCGCTTCCCGCCGTCGCTGTTCTTTTTCGTCCTCGCGAGAGCGGAGGAGTCTTTGGCGCCGTGCAGCGTATGTAGCGAGCGTGCTTCGCCGTGATGACTCGAGGGTGAGGACGTGTGGCTCGAGCACGAACGGATAGGCGAACTGCGAAGAGATGTCGGTGTGGACTCGGCTCATACCTGCGAGGACTCACATAAGGTGTAACACTATCGGGAAGAGGGTGGATATCTGGGGGGAGTTCAACCTGAAGGAGAGGCGTGAGATCGAGAGATAAGGTGGAAAGGGAGTGGCCCACTTGCGGGGGTACCCTCACAGCGGGCGACTTTATGAGTGGGACCTGGGCGGCGGCGGCGTACTGAGACTGTGTTGCTACAAGGCTCAGTCGAGGCTGGTTGACGGTCCTTGCAACGACTTACAATGATCTGCCATCACTACAAAGGGGGAATGAACAAAAGGTGGCCACTACGAGCTCAGTTGTCTGAATACGTTTTTACTACCACTCCGCATCCCCTTTCTACGCTGCTTTCGACCGCTCCGCTCGCTTTCATTCATCTCGCCTTTTGCCTCTTCCACACCCCGCTCCATACCCGCACCAAATACTTCGACACCCTTCCGGACATCTTTCTTTCGCGCAGCCGCTGGCTCTGGGTCGTCGTCACCAGTACCAGAGGGAATAAAACTCATCTCCATCCCGCCATCCGTGCTAGGCCGCACCGTCAAAGGTGATTCGCCAGACGACTTTGACGGCTGTCGGGGAACAAGGCGTTGTCCAAACGAGGCGTTTTTGTCGGTCGTCTTGCCAGCTGGAGCGGCCGTTTGGGCGACCAGGGGTACGAAATGGACCTTGCTCGATTGTCTATTGGCGTCGCGTGTCCGTGAGTAGACTTGCTGAAGACGCGCGTTTTTCTCCCCTGGCCTGGATCGGGGATCGTGTTTATTCAGTTCTGCAGTGAATGTCAGTCCCCGGAGATGAAAGCGTCCCTGTGTACCCACCGCCAGCGTCGGAGCTATCATCACTGTCGCCCTCATCCTCACCGCTCTCATCACCGCTGCTGCCCAAGCCATCGGATGTCATTTTATCACTCTCATCCTCCTCATCCTCCACAGCCGTCCTTCCCCGGGATGAATTGGCATTCTTCAGTGCAGCAGAAGAAGGATTGAGCAAAGCGTACTCCCTGCTCGTCTCGTCCACCACGAAGTCAGGGTTTTCAAAGAGTTCTTTGAACCGAGGATCGTTAAGAAGCGTGAGCTGCTCTTCACCGGCCACCTCTTCTTCGTCCACAGACATGGCCTCGTCTGCGACGTCCGCTTCACTCTCCTTCGTAGCCTTCTTGGCCTTTCTCGCCCTTTTCTTCTCTTCTCTCGTCCGCTCCCGCTCTGCATTTCGTTCGATCCTTTCTGCGAGGGCCTTGTTGACTTTGACAGACGGCGTAGCGCCGTCCTTGCGCGTACGTATACGGCTATCCGCCAATTTTTCGAGGCGTTCTTTGACAAGTTTCTCGCGGTGCTCTGCATATGCAAAAGGATTGGCGATAACGCGCGCAGTGTCGTAAAGCTTGAGAGAAACAAAGTAACCGTGCATATACGGCTTAAGTGCAGGAGTGCCAATGAGGTGATCCAGCCCGAGACTGCGTACAAGAAAAACGATCAACGCTACATCCATAAATGACAGGGTGGGAGAACGTACGTCCGTAACTCGTTCCTCTCGATGAATTTGTAGTCTTCGTACACGTTTCGCACACTTTGGTCCTCCATTTCCTCTGTGATGTTTTCAAGGAAGCTTGCCCAGCGCGGTGCTGGACCAAGCTGGGGGATATAATACGATGCCATTTTGATGCCTTCGTTGGCAGTGAGGAGTAAACCACTCCCCGGTATGTGATGAATATCATTGATGTCGGTGGCCGGAGTGATCGATACGAAATTCGACGAGGGCTGGAAGGGTGCGTGAGCGTTTAACGCGGTACACAGAATACCCTCCATACTGTATTCCGGTCCCAAATTTTGACGACTTTTTTATCCGCACTGAGGATCATCCCATCGCCCGCCATGCGGCTGCCACCTTCAAGCCAAGCGACGTTTTTCAGTGGTAGACCATATCCTTGGTCTTTGAACGCGAACGGCCGCGGTGAACGTATATCATAGAGAAGGGTGTGCCCCGTAGACGTACCGATCGCATACGAGAGTCCGTCGGACCTCGACGCAATCGCCGTCACCGCCAAAGAGTCCAATGGCGATTCGTCGACGCCCGGCAGCGTCACCTTGGCACGTCCCGTACTGCGAACGATACGACCTTTGGGTAGATCGAGAACGCCGACGATGGCACGCGAACGAGGGTCCCAGAATTGCACGCACGCACGCCCGTCGATCCCAAACGCCAATAGTTGGTGCGCTGGATTGATGTCTATGCAGTTGACCCCGAGGATTGGGTCGTCTTCTTGCGCGTTGAGCACGAGCGGAGTCATGAAACGTCCTTGTTCGAGATTGAGACGGTATATCTCGTTTCCGGAGGCGGAAATGAGAGCATCGCAGGATGGGTAGTGGTATGCGATAGAACGGCCGAAACGCGGGATGCGCGTTCGATAATGGAAGCCGCTCTGCGTGTGCAGCTCGATCGTGCGATCGTTTTGGAGGTGTATCGTCTTTGTCCAGTCGTCTGACAGTATCTGTCATCTCTGACTGAGCATGCCGTGTCCTCGCTACGAGTTCCTATAGCTGAAAAAAAGGACGGAAAGACTCACTCACAATGAAATCGACGTTCTCAGCATCGCCATGCCGCTCGAATTTGAGGGTGAGCTCGTCGAGATCCCAGACCCGCATCTGGGGTTTGTACGTCCCCGTTGCGATTGCATGGTGTCCATCTCGTGTGGTTTTGATTTTGTTGCTCGCCTCTGGGAACTCGAACCCCTGGATGAGTTCTATCTGACCCTCGACATGTTCTCGGAGAACGCGCTTTCCCTTTGCTTTCCACGTCCTAGATTTCGTGAGCCAGTCAGGTATCGAGGAGGACGATCCCGCAACAGCACCGTTGACGGTGTAGACCTTGACATCGCTCATCTTGACCGAAAGGTGTCGCGAGCGACAAGAACTCCAAAAATTGCCACGTGACTAAAAACTACATAATCTCACACTTGTTTTGAGGGACTTCCAGAAAAGATCATGCGCATATTCGGTCTATGTACTCGGGGCGAAATGTAGAGACACAATTTACCCCCTGCAGCACATTGTCCGCGGAACCACTCAGTAGCTGTAGCTCCTCAATATGTCTTCTTCTTCTCGTCCACCGAGAGACCACCTAAAAAATGTCAATGACGGGGGATGATATTGCAAGAGAGGTGTACCTGGTCCAATGTTCACCAAAAGGATAAGACCACCGACGATCGCTGCAGAAAACAGTAAGCAAGCGACATCTTTCTATCATCCAAAGGACCTACAGAGCGTCTGGAAGAAGTCATATCTGAAGAATACACGTAAGTGACATGAACTAGAAGTCAATCAGGTGCTTACTTGAGGAAGTCACGCTGAGGATGTGCGCTATGCACGCTCCACCAATTGTTGGCGAAGACATTGAAGACACTCAACACGATGACCAAGAAGGTAGCGGACCACTTGGCTTTGAAGCCGACAGCAACCATGATGCATGCGGCAAGACCAAAAAGAGAGACGAATACACGACCTATGCTCCATGTTCCCTGAACAATGAACCCAAGGAACAAGAATATGAGTAAGACGCGTCCGGCGAGGAGGAAACTAGAGAGCGAAAAATGAGAGGGACCAAGGCCTGTTTAAGAACGGTACAGACTATTTCTTGCGATCTGTCTCGCTTATTGAGGGTAGACCGGCAAAGTTTTTCTTTCTCGAGATGAGTGTTTCGCTGAACACCATGACGAGGCCACCGATCACACTGAGGTTTCGGAGGAAAAAGTTCAAGTCAAAGATGAGGCCATAACCAAAGCCTTGGGAGATGACGACCAGGAAGAGACCAAGGACGGCGTATTCCGTGAAACGCTTCGAAATAACGGCCGAGGATGCGGCCAGCATAGTCTAGATTTGTCACGGTTAATTCACGAAGAAAGGAAGGAAAAGACACCTACGATGACGTTCAAAAAGAGGAAAAGATGGGATAGACCCCAGTAGAAGTGTCTGTGGCTGTTGAAGGTGTTAAGGGCGTGGTGGAGAAAGGAAGCGAAAAACAAACGTTCGCAGATACCAGAGCTGGTCACTCCATTGTGTGACAATTCTGAGCGCGTCCTCGAAAAAGGTGACGACGATTAGGAAGCGACCGATCGCAGGGAGGTGGGGTCGGAGGGGCTGTGAGTAGACCTCGATGGCATCTTCGACCTGTTTTCCGAAAACCCTGAGCTTCTCGAGTGGATCGTCCGGGTTCGCGGCTCTGTAACCTGAGGAGGGACGCGAGTTGGAGAACCCGTGTGGGTCCGTGTTGTAGCTCGGTGCGACTGGGCGGGCAATGTTGATGCGAGAGGCCATGATGGTGGTTTGTGGTCAAAGGCTGACACCGAACGCGAACGTGGCACTATCGGGCGTGGGAAATGATGCACACGTCACATGACCACCAGGTACTTGACGAGACGGAGTAGCGCCGACCTGCATGGCCACCGTAGACACCAGAGACTACCTCTAGTACGTCCAGCGCGTCCCAGTCGCGTTCGTAGCTGACGTTCGACCCAGTGCCGTGCTCAATTTGCCCAGCACCGCTTCCCAGAACGAGATAAGGGAACGCTACAGAGCATTGTCCGTCATTTTCCACCCCGACAAGCAACGCGACGAACGCACCAGGGACACCGCCGCCTCGACATTCCTCGACATCCAGAAGGCTTATGAAGGTGAGATTCAGGAGCTCTCAGTCCCTCTTGGTCACCGCCCCATCTTGACGCGTTGCACCCGTGTCCCCTAACTGTCGTGTAAAATAGTTCTGTCAGACCCGTTTCTTCGGTACGTTACCGTACCCCCTTGCTCCTCTCCGTGCTCTTCATATCTAACTCCAACAGACAAGTTTATGATCGCCTGGGTAAGACCTGTCCGCAATCTGCCGTCCGTCCCGGGTCTTCTTATAAATCCCTGTTTATCTACACCCAGGGCCAGAAGGTTTGAAATGGAAATGGCCCGCGGAGCTACGATCGAGAGATAACGAAGAAGTAGGCTCTTGATATTTATACCCCAATCCAGGATGCTCAGCCGACGGAAAATCAGATCAAGGCGGCACTTGACGAATGGGAATTTGATCGCCGCCATGAGACTCTTGAACAGCTTCTTCAGCCCAGAGGCTCGGTTACTTGTTCAATCAACGCCTCCTCCTTATTCGCGAGCGCCGATGATTCTAAACAGAATTCCCGAACCGTTCTCAACCGCATACGTGGTATTGGGACCACCAGTTTCGGAGTCCGCCAGAACGTTACGGTCAGATCTTATCCGTCGCTACCTAATCTGATTGACCTGATAAACAAGTGTCTCCTTCCCATCCTGTAGAAGCGCTTAGGACCCAATACCACTGTTGCCCTTAGTGGTCATGCTCAGTCGGGCTCACGGAGTATCACACGTACCCTAACGGGAACTCTACAGCATCAGTTTTCCCCGCGATTGGCACTGGAGGTATGTTGCACACGTTCGCGACACCCTTTTGCTCATCACTCAAGGGCGTGAATGATTTCTGTTGTAGTTGACAGCGGGACTTTTGAAACCTCACATCATCGCCGCAGCGACGACATACAACGACAACGACAATGTCGTTGTCCTTCGATCAGGTTTTATTCCCGCTTTGTGGCGCGCTTTACCCCCGTTCTTGACCATATCTGTCGGTCGCCGATTGTTCCGTCATTCTCCAACACAGGGGTCGGTGACTTGGACCTTCTCGCCAGGGTCGCCTGTTGGTCGTCTCGAGTTGCACGTGCACTCGTCAAAGCCGTTTGACCTAACGTTACCAGATGAATACACGCAGGCCCCAGACCCCGCAGAACCCATGTTTGACAATGGCCCTGGGTCAATTACTGGCTTCGGTGCAGGTGTTGGATCGTGGTCGTATGGCCTGGTTCTTCACGGCCTAGAATCATGCTTCACAGTGAATTATTCCGTTTTCCTTCACGAGCTTGCGCTTCGCCTGAAAGCAGGCGTGGAAATTGGTTTACCAGGTGTGGCATATTCCATCTCGGCTAAATGGAGTGGAAAGAGGAGTGCCTTTTCTACCACTGCTGGAGTAGGTAACTGGGGGGTGTTCGTGAGGCTTGAGTAAGCGACCCAACGTTCTATCAGTGTACGTTCACCCAATGTGCCGCCAGGTTATCTTATCTCCGGCAGAAGTGGACGCTGCCGATCGTTCTCTCACCAGAGAACAATGAAACCTTGGCTTTGTATTCTATCATAATACCTTCCACGGCATTGGCTCTTGGATATCATTTCATACTCAAACCTCGCCGTCGCGCACAGCGTGCCACGTACGTTGACGCTTCTCTGAATTTTGGGGTCTTACTGAACTGGGATTCAGGTACTTTGATGCTGCCCGAAGAACGCTGAAAGAGGAGAGGTCGGCGATAATGAGGGAGACTGAGAATACCATTCTCCTTTTGCGAGAGCCTGCGAGAAGACATATGGACGCTGAAAGAGCGCTAGGAGGTAGGTAACATTGACATCGGACCACATTCCCCTCCCTATTCTTACTCACCCCCGTTAGGACTGGTCATCTTGGAGGCCACTTATGGACCGACGTCTGTGGGCAATGAAACGGCGGGCCTTGATGTAGACGTGACGATACCTCTTCAAGCGCTCGTGCACAATAGTCAGCTATACGTGTCAAACAAAATACCCAAGGTGATTTTTGGAAGTGCACTGGAATATTCATATGGCACTCATCGCTTGCCTGTAGTCGGGTATACAGGGATTCTGTGACCCGGCGCCAAAGACTCCTAAATCATTACGAGTACGGTACCTGTTCCGTGACCAGATGCACTATGCCGAAATTCCAGACCTGGTGCCCATTGTACTTCCATTGCGAGGTATGTAGGTCCGTCCGCTTTGTCAGTGAACGACATTGACCCCATTTTTCACAAAAAGACCATTTAGTCGTGTGAGGCAACGACCTGGTCCCCCAGATCCGTTTACCGACAATCTGGCTCAATAACAATGTCACCGTCCAGATCAACCGCCGTTTAGTCCTTTCAGTTGGTTTACTCACCTCCACTAGACATCTCACAGGATCCATTACATTTACATTGTACATACATCTTCCTCATTGCATTACGACAGGATAATGTTGTGCAAGCATAGGGATTCTTTGCGTCCACCCCTTTGTCACATCAAGGCGGTTGACATTCGAACTTCGAGCTGTGGCTTATGAAGAACACGTCGAGAGCGTTCTACGTTGTGGATTCTTTGCGTCCACCCCTTTGTCACATCAAGGCGGTTGTCGTTCAAACTTCGAGCTGTGGCTTATGAAGAACACGTCGAGAGTGTTCTACGTTGTATGTCTCTTGCACGCACCTATTCACTCCATGTCAGACATTAACGATGCGCGCACGAGATCTTCACCGGGAATTGGCTGGTGGCCCTGGGTCCGCAGTGATGTATGGGACTGCAAGGCATGGACATCAAGAAGCATGATGCTCTTGAGCTTGAGGCAGAAACGTTCTCCAAGTCTGAAAGACGCTGTCACAGGATGCACAACCGCTTCGGGTTTTGGCTTCTAGATTGTAATCATACCGCGCCGGGTCAAAAGCCTGCATCAGCGATGGTCCAAAGGCGATGTATCTGGGCTCGAATGCAGAGATCTGATTGCCTCGACTGGCCACCCTCTTCCAGACTCACGATCCCAAAAGTGGTTGTGTGTGTGCGCGTCAACGTTCCACGCACACTGCTTCCATTGGTGGGGGCACCAAGTTCGTGGGTCTGAACAGATTGGCAAGCTGAGCGCGTTGCTGCCAGGGTCATATGAAAGCTTTACAGGACGAGTAATCCCCGTCCCCTTCCCTGAATTTCAGCTGACCCGCTGGCAGCTGATACCTGCTGGGAGTGCGTAATGCGACTTGTGGACGATGGTCGTTTGGGCGTGTGACATGCTAAATGACGACAGGGGATCATTGACACATTTGCGCCCTGGGAAGGTCACATCATGATGTGGTGGGAACGCGATGGACTCGGAGGTGGCCATCCGTATTGCCAAGTGGTTGTGGACGGATGTGGTTTAAGTGAGTGATTCAAGTTATGTGAGCTATGAGCTGGCATGGCAGTTGGCACGGCAGACGCCGCGGCAGAGGGGTGGAAAACACGTCCCCTGGAGGTGGGCCGGGACAATCGTCATTGGTTGTACGCCACGGAGTCTCTCGGACATTGAACTGGCTCAACACCATGAAACCTTCGCGGCTCGAACCCGTGCCGGGAAACGTCGAGGAGGGGACAACCTCGAGGTATTCTGACCATATGTCTTGCAAGGTTGTGGTTTGGATGCAATGAATTGAGCAAACGAGATGTCAGGGGCCACAGCTTCAGCCGAAAAGAACTGCGGCACGAGCTCAATTGGAGGACAGTTCATTACAGGAAGCGGAAGGCCGCAGAGCAAGCAACCGATTCCAGGTATGTAACCATGTACGATGTCCGCTCAGTCTGGTGGGATAGTCCGAAGTACGGAAATAACCAGAATGTTCCCAGACAATTCCCAGAGCGACACAGTAGATTAGATCTGGTTATCGGTTCGGGGTTAGTCATTGTCGGTTGGTGAGTTGCGGAGGCAATTGTTTCGGCGGCGGTTGCGTTCTTCGGAGAACTCCTTGAAATGTAGGAGGTGAATACGGTGGCGCTGTTGTGTCGAAGGTCGAGTGACTGGAACAACAGTTCACGCACGCGAAAAACGTCTAGTGGCGTTCGGACCGCATGTCGCTCAGAGTTCCACGCATGACGCATGTTCTCACTGACTGAGGACGGTGACCCGACTTGCTAGGGAGGAGAGAACGTGAGTGACCCGCCCGCGGGTGGACGTATCGAGGAGAAACAAGTGGGAGACTTGTCCCAGAGAGAGTCGGCATTGAAGACAGAGGCCGAGATCGGGGCTGTCAAGCTGGGCTGATGCTGCGGTAGATTTCCGCTTAGAGTGTACTACGCGGTGTTGAATCGAGAGGGGATGGTGTGGCACATGGTGGTGCGTGTGACAGGGCATCGCCTAGGAGAATTAACGTTGGTGGGCACGAGTATTTGAATGGGGGCATGCATAAATGTAGCATAAATGTATTTACAGAAAGGGACGCCTCGCATCCGTCTGATCAAGCTCAAGGTTTGATGGAGCTGCAACAGACAGGGCAAGCGTAAGAGACGTCGACGTTTTGGGGAATAGGGTGCTCTTCCATTACCTTTTTGTCTTTGACTTTCTGATACCGCCGATCTCCGGGACCAAGTTCCAGCTGGAAAGGGCATGTTCGGGGGTTCATTCAGGGTTTGAAATGAGCCAGCTGCAGAGCGGGAGTGCAACATTGGGCCGGCGGTTGAAAGGGCCAGAAAGAGTAACTGAGCGGTCGAAAGGTTGCGCCCGATCATTCGCCTACAAATCTAAACGTTGTGCTTTTTCTCAACGAGCTGCATGTGCTAACTCAATTCAAACTTTAAATAATTCCAACTTTGGCCGCCTCCTCTCCACCCCGCCTTACATATCCTTCCCTGCAGCTATATAGCTGGCCCTGTCACCCCCATCCTCACCCTCTCATCCCCTCCCATGCAGCACCCCTCCCTCCAGAACGTCCGCATCCGCTCGACCAGGGATGCCCTCCAGGTCTTCTATGCCGTCGCGCGCAACTTCATACCCCTCATAACACGCCGCCTCGATGCAGAGGAGCGTCGCGCCATCGTCCCCGGCAACGTATATGTCTGGGAGGAGCGCAGTGCCAACTCAGAGGCAACCGGTCTGGGTATGGAGCGATGGTCCGTCTCCCCTCCCCGCCCCTGCGCCATTCTCATATCACCCACAGGACGGATGGCATGGGCTGGGGCCCGAGTCGAGTTCGTGACGTAGGTCCGGTGGCCACCCATCCTCTCTCCCATTTATCCTTCTTTAGGACTTTCTTTTCTACCACCAGAAGGAGTGCGACGTGAGTGATGATCCAACCAGTGCCTCCACCCCTTGGGCGCAAATGATTAGGTCAGTCACTATACCCTTTTTTTCTGCTTCCCTGCCATGCTTCCCACTTGGTCGCGACGTAACCTAATCCGATCACCTCCATTACATTAACCCTGTCACATATACAGCATGTACCCCTCACCTCGAGCGCGCGCAACCAGCGAATCGGAACGCCTAATAAAGCAAACTTATAGTGTGCGCGTTTCTTTACCCGATGACCGCCCACGAGGCATCTTCAGAAAGTGGCATCTCAGTACGTGTTTCATGGCAATCTCCGCAGTCAGCCAGCCAATCTTCCTCTTTGATAGCGGCATACTTTAGCCAACAAAGACTTGATCGACTTGACACGATCGATAATGTCCAAGGGATCGGTGACGTCCCCGTCCCAGACGGATGGTTCCGTAGTGCCCGCCGAGATGGCAAATCCCGAAGAGATGACGATCTCCCAAAGTCCGTCGTGGCAAAGCGCATGTCACAAGCGCCAATAGAAGGCGTCCTCTCGACCTCGGACTCTGCCCAGTCTTCTTTCTACCAGTCCCAAGTCCCCGCACCCATCTACACCCAGTTCCCCACGTCGGCCAATGCTTCCCAATTGGAGCTGTCGGAAGCTCCGGGCGCGCGGAAAACTGCCTTCTCTCTGCCGTCATCGGTCGAACACCCTCATTACACCACGGGTGGCATCCGCCAAACTACGTACTCGGAACCTAATTTGATCGCTGGCAGAGATCACGCTCGGTTTCGAGATAGCCTTGCTACCCACAAGTCATTCAACTGCCCCTCGCCCCCCTCGCCCCCCTCGTCATCGTCATCCATGCCGGCGACCCCGAGTCCGAGGATGAACCCCCTACACTTGTCGGAACAGTTGGTGCCTCTCGATTATCTCCAAAACCTCTCATACCCGCGACGGGATCCCATCGACGAGCAGTTCCTGCAGCGCTTCTCCACGCACACACTCGCCTCGACCATGCCCAAAGGGATCATCACTCCTGGACACTCACACTCGCACTCATTCTCAGGTAGAATGAAGTTCTAGTGTTCCCAGCATCCCGTCATCCGGCACTTGACGGACTCTGTTTCTGCACCACCCACCTTGTTGCGCATTCTAGATTGGACCCTCACGTATATAGATTATGGACTTGCATTCTGGAGTTTGTTTTGCTCTTTTCGCAGCCTTTGTACGCTATCGCACACGCGCAATATTGGACCGAATGTGATTTTATTGTTGTTCGAACAGTACTTGGCCAGGGGGAGCAGTGCACGTGACATGCCAGCACAATTTCAAACTTGGACTCGGGACCGTTTGAGTTTCAGCTGCCCATCATACCATCATGCCTGTAGGGGGGCCTCGGGACACTTGGGACTGCAGTTGTCTGTCTGGTAACATGTTCCAGCTTCCCGCTGTGTCCTGTACTGGTTTTACGCAGATCTCCGTCCAATCGACTCATCCGCTCTCCACGCAGCGCTCAATCCAAACCCAGACGTGTTTTATGATTATCCGGTAAGTTCCTTCAAAATGATCTCCCTATTCACCCGACTTTCAAGCGAGCTTTGTAAATATGAATATGGTCCTGTCTTTACTCACAAACTCGGTGTGAATCATAGGTACGTTCTTGGCACGCTAGGGGGATTCTATTTGATCGTGACGTGCAGTACCACCAAGATGGGCTTTCTTTTGGAGAGCATGGGTGACCCATCTAGTTCCCCCTCTGTATGCGACCAAAAGACCAAGTTCCATGTCATCCGCGGACCTCCTCAGACCGTGATCCCACCCAGCGACCAATTGACCCGCCATTAGCCGAGGTAGTCTACCATTTTTGAATCAGTTTTAGCGCAGCGGCGACCCTGAGTCTCCTTTTTTGCTAGCTGTCCTCCAATCACAGCTCTCAAATGGCCTGTGGTGGGGTCGTCAAGCAATAACGTTACATACTGTGCTGCAGCATGGCGCATTACCCATCTCGTATTCGAGAAGGACAGCGCGAGACGCAGACGTCACTTCACGTGTACATGCCGCGGGTATTCAGGTATTGGGTATCCTAGGCCGTACGTTGTGCGACCCTGCACATGGTGGGAAAGCAACACTGTCCATCTCCTCGTGGCGCTCGGTACTTTACAACTGTCGAACGAATATGTTTTTGTGTCTCATGCCCCCGTTTCTTCCTCAGGCTGTCAGGAATTTCCCGGCTCCCGAGCGTCCTCTCCCTCCCCCCAAACACATTCCACCTCCGAGGGCACAGATATTCCGATGTTCACACATACGAAACATCCTGTTCGCCTCGATGTCGATCTCAACGCCGGTGATCGTGAAACGGAGGTAATTTATTATGATATTAGATTCCCTCACCGATCACACCACCAAAGACACCTAACATTCGAGACTCGTTCTCTGGTTCCAGAGGGGACTTTGAAATTCCAACCGCTACAACGAGCATCAGGGGAAGTGAATCGGTAACACTGAGAAGACTGGCTGCGATGCGGCGCGTGTCGCTACGTTTTCGAAGCCAAAGACGGGTCCTGCGGCCTTTGATCCTCTAGCTACGACCCCTTTGGGTGCGTGTGCGCTCGAGGAGTGAAGCCCAGATGAATGACGGGCTTGAATCATCGGAAATTACGGTCTCCTTAATGAAATTCGGTTGTCTTGGGCCACGCGAGTTCCATGGCGTGTCAGGGACTGTACAACTAAGTGGAAAGCGGTCGGAGGTAGAAAAAAGGTATTTGGATAACTGACCGTGCGTATTTCGCGCAAATTGTCCTCATGCTTGCGTTCTTGTCGAGTGACATGTTCTTTTGTTATTCCAGCACCTGAGAACTTCGAGGGCCAGCCCCAATTTAGAGAGATGTATTACGCCGCAGAGCGTGCCAAGGGTTTATCATTCGGTCAAATCCGCGGGAACGCTATCTGCAGGTAAAACCTTTATGTTTTTATTTTTATTTTATTCAATAGAGGCGTTCACTCACACTGAGCGATCTCCACCAAAGTTCATTGATTGGCGGATGCTGGCATTTTCATGTTCCTTACTCAGATATTCGCACCCGTGACTGATCGTTCGACATTTAGAACGAATACCATGAGAATGGACGAAAAATCGTTCCACGACTTCTCGGGGATGCCGTTGACGAGGGGCGACTGCCGCATGGATCTGTTTGATGGATAAAATTCATCAGGATCGCCTCCATCGATCAAATCACCGAATTTTTTTCTGAAAGAAGGGTCGTTTGGTTTTCCGTGGATTAACGCAATCATGCGTCAACTTGAACTGGAAGGAGTGGATACATCATCTTGCACGGCATGCGGTGGCGGTGAGGCATAATGAAAATTGCTAATCAGCAATCTCATCTCAGTTCGTTGCTAATACTTCCTTACTCGTGGGCAATGTTACGTTTCCTGGGAGCGCGGAGCAGCCTGAGAGGTCTGTGACGGTTAGGGAGTGCGGTGCTCGGTGAGTGCCGGCAGAAATACGCTCATGGGGTTTTATTCACAGAGTGGCTCACCGACTGGAATCCTTGCTCTAATCCCGGAAATTGGATGTGTAAATTATTTCCATGCTCATTGGCGTACCGAAGGGCCCACCTCTGACCCATTAACAGGGTTGTCGTGCTCTGCATTTTTCTCGCAGTACTGTGAAATTTCCGCGAGCGGTAATTGCTCTGCGGATTTACTAATTTTAGGTCCAGATCGTATCTATGGGATGGTCTCCTTTCCCGAAAAAATTGACAAGCCCGGTATGCTCGTACGTAAACACTGTCCCGAATTAGCTGGCTTCCCAGCGAGGTGAGAGTTGTTCCCAGAGCCAAAGTTTTTGAGTATTGAGTTTCGTTTTGGTGAATTTAACTGCGTGCAATCTTCTGTATTCTCCGACAGTCCGTATATAGGCACCGCACCTGGCCCCCTCAGAGTGTGCAGCACAATGCTGGCTGCACATTGGCGGAGGATACTCGCTACCCATGCTTTACGAGACGGCGAACAAGAACTTTGTGTCCGACGGATGAAGTTACTAGTAGCATATGCTCTAGGTGAGTATAGTAATCGCCCTTTTGTTCTCGATGGATCCGCGGGCGCGATGTTTCACGCTGAACCCACTTCGGATGGATCGGCTTAGCTGCGGCAAAAATAATCTCGGGACAAGGCGCAATGGACGCAGAAGGGGATGTCTCGGAAGGAACAAGAAACTGCCTCTCTGAGGGCGGGCCTAATGTTGGCATGGGTTCTTCACACTAGATGAGCCGGAAAATGCCGGGGCGAATCTACTGCCTTTGATATCGATTCTTTTCAAATCAATGCTGTTTTGCTGTGTTTCTAGACGGGGCTCGGCGCTCTGGTTGCACTTGCGTGGCCCAGCCCTGTTCCCCTTGCACCGAGCTTGAGCCCTAGTAGTAAACACCGCAACGAAGGTTCGTGGACCAATCGGGACGGTGCCCATTATCATTTTGACGCAGAATGGAGACTCTGGCGCCGTACTGCCGGGACTAACCTATCATGGAGGTCCTCGGCAAGTCTGATTTTGACTACGAGATTTCGATATAAACCATGTCAAGTCCGCGCCCAGCCTCCGCCTACAAACGGAGGTAGCGTGGAAATCAACCGCGGACGAAGTAGGTGTTTTCAGGCATTCGTTCCTTGGGGCCGAGGGCTTTGGTTCCTGTAGGTACGATATGATTAGTTACACTGACTGTATCCACTGGTCCCCGGTCTAATTCGTGTTGCAGTTGGGTGGGAAACTGACATGACGACGACCGACGCGTGCGGTGGTCGAGTGAAAAACATAGGGACCGGTGCGGTGTACAACCTACCATTAGCTTAGGGGCTGATTGGTGTCCGAGTCCCCGAATCCCAAGGAGAGCCCAACACCAATATAGGTTATCATTCTTATGTCTCGCGCTCAAAACGTAAATCACAACGAACCGTTTCAGGTCCAAGGTTGGATTAATGCGGCCGTGGAGCCCGACAACCGGGCATTAGTGCCTTCTGGGTTACTATGTTCTGACGGGCGGGCTTGGCGATGGGGCTCCAGGTCTATTTTAAAGCCCCTGGCCAACTTCGGTTTCGCGATGGCTCCGTTATATTCGTCTTGGCACCCGTATGAACGCGCGAACCACTGAAGGCGTTGGGATGACCAAAGCAAGCACTGGCAGCAACTCGGGCGTCGCCAGGTTCCTCATGTTACGGTCTTGTGAAACGTTGGATTTTGCGCAAGACCGAGCGCTGCGGACGAGCCGGAGTCTGAAGGGATCGTGTCTCTGTCCGAATTTCGGTCAACGAGGTCGTACGCGACCTCCTAGTACTGTCACAGTACTGCCCTCGATTCGACCAACGCGCCTATCAATGATGTCATAGTTAAAGTAAGTCAAATAAATAAATAAATAATTGCTTGATTATTTTTTAATAAAATAAAGTGTCTGTTTCGAACGGGACCGCGAAGGCCGCGCAGGACGACGAGTACGAACCTTGTCTATCATCTACGACCATGTCATCAAAACCGCTTCTCCCAAAGACGAACGTACCGTCGTCGCCTCCGACTACCCAAGCGGAGCCAAAGATTCGAGGGGCCAACCGCTCGACCAAGACAGCCGGGAAGCTCAAGGTTCTCCCTGACCAACCGACGACCCCGGGCCCAGCAACACGGTCAATCCCGGAGCTTGACGAGAGCCCGAACGTGACGGGTGACACGGATGAAGGCGATGACGAAGAAGAGGAGGCCGACGAGGACGATGAAGAGGGTGCGGAAGGCCGTCTTCGCCAGATATCTCGGATTCCGCAGGGTACCGCACGACGCGATGCGCTCAGGCTGACCAAGAAGAAGGCAAAGTCACTACCGAGGGTGACTGCCTATGCGACCGCCCAGTACGTTTCTCCCCAGATATCTCCTTCGCCAGGGTTACCGAGCGTTGACGATGGGGTGATAGGTCCTACCTGCTTCCTGAACTTATGAGGTTCTTCAATGCGAGACGCAGTGCGTACCGGACGGATGCAAAGATCATCGACGACGTGATTTACACCCCGTATGCTTACGAGCCGTCGAGCAACGCGGACGTCCAGGTGAAGCGAAGTAATCAAACGGGGGACTTGCTCGGCGTTGCCGAGTTACACCCACCGACGTCTGATGCAAGTAATGCTTACCCCGCCAAGAAGAAGCGGAGCAAGTTCCATGCCGTGCCCAACGAGGCAGAAATATTTGTCTTTGGCTATGGCACGGTCGTGATTTGGGGCATGACAGAGGCTCAAGAGAAACGCTTCCTTGCATCCATGTAAGCCCGTCTGTTTTGTTTCTCGGGTATCTCAGTAACGATTTGTTAGACGACGATTCGAGGTAGATAGACTTGGTAAGCCGCGTGGTCTGCGGGACATGATGGTTTGTGAATCTTTTGCCTAGGTCCCGACGACGTTGAGATGGAAGATTTGAATTATTACTATGCAAATTATAGTCGGTATGTGTATTTCCCCCCGCCGGAGATCTAAGCCGTGGACCCAAAACCAATATCCTAAAAAGAATATATAACGATGTCATCACTCTCCGGCATGGTTCGGGATATATGTAAGCTCGTTCATATCCCCTGTTATGTTGTGCCATAACCACGGACCTTACTTAGGACCAAGTTGTCATTATCTCATGCCCTCTCCCAATCGGTCAAGATATCGTTAGTATGTTTGACGTTGTTCCTTGACGATCCTTGACTAATCACTCTTGTCCAGTTTGAGGACCTCATATCCTCAAAAATAGAAGAAACCAAGGACATACCCGAAACACTTTCAGAAACAGGGAAGATCGGGATGCCCCATAAAGGTATGTTTTCCCGCCTTTCGAATTCGCGACACGTATCGCGAACGCGTGAAGAATATAGAGATCATGCGTAAAACGGGAGAGCTCTTCATTTTACGTACCAGCATCAACACCGTCGGATCCGTACTAGACTCGCCGGTATGTTTGCTTTCTTCCCCCATCTTTTGTCTGCGTCGGAGTGGCCCCCTCACTTCTGAACCTTTTTTTTGTAGGAGGTATTTTGGGTATGCAGTTTTTATACACGAGGTTACGTTTATTCTCCGCGGATATTAACGAAAAAAGACAGACGTACCCCGATTTGCAACCTCTGTATGAAGCTGCGAGAAGTTACCTTGAGGTTCCCCAACGCATCGATTTGTTGAACACGCGTGTAGAGGTCGGTTGAACCGGCTCCGGCTCGCTTTACGCGTCTTGTGCGGCCGTTGCTGACAATTGGAACAACAGGTCCTTCAGGACATGCTTCAACTCCTCAAGGAATCGGTCTCGAGCAGGCACGCAGAGCGTCTTGAACAGATTGTCATTGCTTTGATCGCTATTGAGATTGGTTAGTTCTCCCCCCTCTGGACTTCGTTGATCGCTGACTCGGAACTACTGTAACAGTCCTTGGCATCATCACTATCCTCGTCGATATGATGGCTTAAGCCTTGCGCTCTCGTTTGTACCATATAGCACTCTTCTTGATGTGCGTTCTCATAGGAGTAAGAAAATTCTTTGCACTACATTGAACTTACGATACATCCACTTGGTATTTTTGCCATATTTCACATTCTTCTTCCATTTGGGCATGATGTCTATGCTTACTATGCACAAGGTTTCCTGTGTGTAATCTTGTTTACAAATGCACCCCTGTTGTGTGCTTGACTTATGTGGATTTGTCAATGAAATAGGTTGGTTGACTGGTCAGTGGTCACCTCAAATTCAGAATCATTGAGCACTGGTAGTTGAGCACAATGTACATATATGTATGTTCTTTGAATTTTGTACATGCAACTACTTTACTTCTTTCTGTTATTCTGATGTGTAGAATCAAGGTTGAAGTGCACACTCAAGTGTAGTGTGAAGACACAAAGAGAATATGACTGGACCACAGCTTGGGCCATTTGTAGCTCTGGCACACTGCCTGGAAACCTATGTATGTCCCCATACAATTCTGCAGTAATTCCTATCATATATATACTGTATGATTACACTCCTGTACATTGGTTTGAATATCAACTTAGACAAGCTCCTTTATTGTCTCTGACACTCTTGCTTGTTTGGAACAAATCCCTTTGTGGTCCTCTTGTTCCCGACACCTCGGGTTTGCTCCCCCTCATTGTCAGCTGTCACAATTGCTGTCCAATTGCCATCGGAGCTCATCCCCAGTGAGAATCGGATATGCTTGCATAGTCTCCAGTAATACCCAATATGTTTTTTTCCTACTCCACCAAAAAAAACATATGGTGACTGAGCTCAACACACAAATGAGAGGGTCGGCATATTTCCTCATGCCTGGATGTGACCTTATCTGACAGGGTATGTATCTATGGCCTATGGCATGTAGTGGCATATCTAATGCATACCAACGCTTGTACCTTTTCCCTGTCATCAGAACTGCTCGGATCATCCCTGATATGATCTGAAATGATTTATTTGTATATGACCATACACCCTAAAATAGCAATGCGTTGGGGTACCTCCCACCCTCGCCCCTGCCCCTGCCTCCCACAATCCCAATCCCGATCCTGCCCATCACTCAGATTATGTCAAACACGGGATTTTCCACTAAGGAAGGTCAGAGGTAGGAGTCATCAAGAATTCTCGGGGTGTGAGAAATCTCGGAGACAGAGATAGTGGGGGAGTGAGTGCCAACTTCGGAACCGCGGAGTTGGACTTGTCTGAGGGACTTCGGCTTCAGCGTATGTGCTGCACCTAGTTCAAGTCATGGTGTCCCTAATGTTACGGTTTGACTGTCGGTCACTCTTTTTCCCCTATTCCAGACCCAGTCGCTTGGTGAAGCCCTCACTCTCCCCTTGCTCGTCCACGCACAGTCCACTCGATATCCCAACCCTTGGTTGTTCTTCTGTTACAGTTTTTCTCCTCTCTCATCGTTTGTACTTGCTTTCCTTCGCTCGCCATACTCATGTCCTCATGGGTATGTTCCGCTCGGACTGGGTCCATTGTCTTCTCGTTGTAGACATACTGAATCCCTCCTTCTTTGTACTATGATCGTCTCACACCGTTCTCCATCTACTACCGGGAGAGACCTGCGTTTATCTTTGTTATCTCTTATCTTCGGACTTAACTCTCCTTGGCCGATTCTATCGTATCGGTTACGTGTTCCCTCTTACTCATCGTTCCATATGATTCTCCGATGTTCTTTGCTGACGCGGCCCTTAGTACTTATACTACGCTGTCTGTATTCTGTACACTATTCTTGATCTACGCAATTTAGCGTCGACTTGCGTCCTTGACCCATGGTCTCGTCCTTAGTCTCCATAAGCCCTTAGTCCCTTTCGAGGCCTTCTAGTCCCTCGAACCCCTTGAGTCCCTTCGCCGTCTGAACCTCTGCCTCAGAGACGTTGTGACTCTTCCTGAGTTCCTCCTCTGACTCAGACGTCGCCCCGCTCCGACGTTAGTCGTCGACTCGCGTAACATCTTCAGACGTTGCAGCTGCCTTGTGTTCCAACCAGCTGTTACAGTTTTTCTCCTCTCTCATCGTTTATACTTGCTTTCCTTCGCTCGCCATACTCATGTCCTCATGGGTATGTTCCGCTTGGACTGGATCCATTGTCTACTCGTCGTAGACACATTGAATCCCTCTTTCTTTGTCTTATGATCGTCTCGCACCGTTCCCAGTCTACTACTGGGGGAGACACATTCTTATCTTTACTATCTCTTATCTCCTTATCATCGGACTGAGATCTCCCTAACTGATTCTCTTATATCAGTTACGTGTTCCCAATTACTCACCATTCTATACGATTCTCCGATGTTCTCTGATGACGCGGCCCTTAGTACTTATACTACACCATCTGTACTTTGTACTCTATTCTTGATCTACGCAATCTAGCATTGACTTGCGTCCTTGGCCGTCTGCCTCGTCCTTAAGTCCCTTGGTTTCTTTGAGCTCTCAAGGCTACTCAGTCCCTTAGGAACCTAATCCTTCGACTCTTCGTATCCCTACCTTCGAGATGCTGAGACTCTCCGTGAGTTCCTCCTCGAAGCTAGCCATTGTTCCGCCTCGACTCTTGTCAAACGCCTCGCGTAACAGCTATATCACAGAAACTGCAAAAAATGAATAGGCCCATATATGCAGTTATATGTGTTGTCTGAGTTTTTTTTTCACCATCACAGATAGGGTTCATATTGTCCAATGTCTGTGACTTAAAAATCACGTCGAGCTCAACCAGTCAGACAGAGCAGCCAGGCAGCTCGCACTCCGATAATGCCATATAATCTATCTATGAGAATATAATATAGTATATGGAAGGAAGCAACACCACCAATCCCATCCTCCACTTTGACCCCAGCTGTGACACTGAAAAGAATGCAGAGGTGGCATGTCGGGTTGACAAACTTGAACCACAAGGTCACACAGAGATGTCACACCAGTGGGCAGGGGATACCACCAATGTCGAGGGAGGCCCAGGGGGTGGACATGATGGTGGATGAGGCAGTAGCAAGTCACGACAACTCGCGCCAATGACATGAGCTACAGAGAAGACTCGTCAGTACCCGGAACCACTCGGCGAGGACATGTCAATCTGATCACCTGAACTGGCACCTGAGCTGCAGGTGATGTTGCGAAGCGAGCGCATGAACCCCTGAACATCGAGCTTGAGCCTGAGTGGGAAAGGACGAAGTTTGAAACTGAACTTAGCAGTGTCAAAGCGGAAGCATATGTGCCGGGAGCGTCACGGAGCTTCGAGGATGATATAAACGTGCAAAGGAACCTGAAACATGTGTTAGAACAGTTCAGAACAGGTCACAAAATGCACAAAGAAAAGGGTTGAAGAAGACTTACCTGAGGGAGCTCCAGACGAGCTGGACGACCCGGGAAGCGACGCGGACACAACAGCAGCGTCGGGACACCTCGAGGAAGCTTAGGACGTGTCGAGGAAGGTGCAAGACATGTCAGAACACAAGCGCAAACACTTGGAGCACTTGGAGAAGGAGAACTTACCTTGGAGAGCTCCAGACAATCCAGACGAGCCACGTGACGAAATGGCGGCGGCACCAGACGGTGTATGGTACTTAGGAATGTCCTAGAGGCGTTAGGAACAAGCGAACGCACCAAGTCGAAATACCTGGCCAGGATGCCATGGAGGTGAGAAAATCGAGTTCGATGATGTCGAGAGCGATTTGAATGGCGAAAACGATGCAAAAGTACCCAGATGCGAGTTGAATGGGCGACGGATGGATGGCGCAACTAGGCTGCAAGCTAAGGAGAAGATGTATCAGCACGGAACGCACAAGCGCACCAAGACAGACATACCTGGGCGACCCAAACGACTTCCCAGTAACCCCAGATCGCCTACCGACTATGTCGACCCACCACGTCAACAAGGACAATTGACATCTTGATTTCTCCACTGATCTAGAGACCCACGGGCGACGGAGACCAGGAGACATGAGTATATGCACGTATATGCACAGGAAATCCACCTTGGAAATAATACCTGCAAGCTTGTCATGTTTGTCGGGGTCATCAATCATTGTCTGCAAGCTTAGTATCATCCAAATCAGCTTGTAATATGTTTGAACAGACAACCCTCATGATTCCTCTACTGACCTTTATCTCCAGCTAGTGGGCTCATTTCGACTCGTTGCGAGTCGCAGTGTGTGCTGCTTGTGGCGCCATCCTTACCATCTCGTCTCCCATTGTATTCGACGCAATCTCCATCGCTTTTGCGGCTCCAATCACCCTCGACGCCTCTTGACATCTTCTGGTCGCCTATATGGCCTCCATGCCTGTTTCTTCGACAATGTGCATTCGTTTCGACAATGCGCCGGGTTCTATCGCCCTCAAGATGTTCCTGGTCGCTCTGGAGGTCGCCTGGTACGACCGCTTCGTCGTCCGGTGCGTCTGGCTCGTGTCGAGCCCTCCTAGGTGAGTCTTGACCATGTCTGTGCTTTGAGCGGTCACGGACTCGTTCTAGCGCTTCTCGCTGCTTCTTCAGCTTCTTCCTGGCGCTCTCGACGTCCTCCAACGCTCCAAACACGTCCGTAATGCCTGTGGTGCGCTCGATGTCTTGATTCGCAGCTGGATTCCAATCTCCTTCGAGCTGGTTGCTTGGGGACTCATCTCGTCACTGCACGGATCTGTCGGGTGGCTCAGGTGGTTCAGGTGAGCTGTGAGACTCGTTCGCAAGTCGCTCTCAGTGCTGACATGCTCCCTCTGTAGCTAACACCCTCAGCGCGAGTCGTTGTGACTCGCTGCTGGCATTGTTTGTTGTGCCGTCGTCGCTACCTCGTCCACTGCTGTATCCACCTCCCTGGACCTTTCCCTGGACCTCGACATCCTCTGCCTTGTTGCTCGGGTCGTCACCCAGCAGTTTTGCTTCGTCAGCGCAGTCGGTTGGCATTCGACCACTCCGTGAAGGTAGGTTGGCGGCTCCCATCTCGGTCCTGATCTTGATGCTGAATTCAGGGCAGAGTCTGAGGTGCGCACGGGTGACTATGATGGTGGGGCGGTGCGGCTCATCGACTTGGAACACGGAGTCATCGCCATGACGGTATATGCGCTTGTAGTCGAACCTGGGGGTCTCCCAGGTCGGGTATATTCGCAAGGGCGGCGCTCCGTTGCCTAGTGAGAGGTCTGTGATTTCGGTTATTTCCAATAACTTGAGGTACTTTTTTGTCACTGTCAGGTGGGCCAGCTGCCCATATGGCAGCCAGGTGACATCTCCCAACATCCATCCCACTTCAAAGGTGGCAGTGGGGCTGCTTCCGATATGTGACAGGATTCAATCCACCTGCCATTCGGAGTCGTGTGGCCTGAAGTCGGCAACCTGGCTCTCCAGCCGTCCTGGGAACAGTTGGTCGTCATTTGGCTTGGACGCCGATAAGCTGCTTGAGGCTAGTCCAGAACATGCTTGTGAATAGTGCATCGCGATTGCTAATGATCGTCCTTGGTAGACTGTGGTGTTTGTACACCTCGATGAACACCAGTTTGGCTACTTCCTTGGCCGTATAGTCGACTCGTCCTGGTACCAGGTGTACCATTCCAGTCAGGCAGTTGATGACGACTGTGATTGAGGTGTACTCGCCGTCGCGGTCCTTCAACAGTGGTAAGGGTCCGACGAAGCTGATTCCGATGGACTCCAAGGGCTTTGATGGTACGTCCAAGGGAATTAGTAGTCTGTAGGGTTTCTGATTCGACGGCTTACTACGCTTACAGACGGCGCACGACTCGCAGTACTTGCGTACATTTGGCGGCCAAGTCGTCCCACCACAGGTGTTCCCTTAAGTATGTCAGGGTCTTGGTGGTTCCCAAGTGGCCAGGCCTAGCAGGCCTAGCAGTGAGTGAGCTTGTTCGATTAGACGCTCCTTCATGGTTCGTCCGTCTACGACCAGTTTGGGGATACACAACACGGTGTGTTCCTGTGTTTTCAGTCGAATGTATCCATTGTGCACTTCGAAGTGACAATTGTGCTCAGGGGCTTCTAGGATCAGGTGGAAGAAGCTGTCCTGGTCATATCGGTTCTTGATTTCGCTCAGCAGGTCGTCCTCATCGAGGAAGGTAAGAGGCATTTCCCTCTCTGCTGAGGACTGTCCTGAAATTGGGGGTAGTTCTGTCTCGTCTGGAGTGCTTGTCTGTATCTCCCCCCATTCTATTCGTTCACGTCGGCCGCAAAGAATGAACGGGCCGTCACTCGTTGTGCGAACTTGGCGGCGGTCTCCTGGCAACCTGTTTCCGCCAGTGCAATAAGTTCCTTTGCTTGTTGTGGCTCTCGTGGCTTCCTATGACCTCCAGGCGTACCGGCCGCGTTGAGGGGCTGAATGCCCGCTCTCACTGGAGTGGGCACGTGGGGTGCCTCGTGTGGCTCAAAGTCTGGCTGCTTGTGGGGAATCCCTTTCTTGGGCCGTGCGCTGCGCCGTGGTACGGGCTTACCCACGCCGGTGTCAACCATTTCGGCGCCGCCCTCCGTGGCCACCAAGACGGGCATGCTGATGAGCGACGTGGTTGCTGAGTGGAGCCCTTCATTGGCGAGGTGCACATACTTAGAAGCAGCGCGTACTGTCCCTGGCGCGTCATTGGCGTACAGGCGTGACAGCGCATCGGGCAGGATGTTGTCCTCCCCAGGTATGTATTTGATGTTGAAGTCATACTCGCTAATCTTTTCTAGCCAGTGTGCTTGCCTCCCCGAGAGCGACTCTTGCTGGTAGAGGTGAATAAGTCCTTTATGGTCTGTTAACCATGTGAACTTAGCGCCCTGCAGGATGTCTCAAAATTGGAGCATCCCTTCAACGCCAGCAAGCATTTCCTGCTCATGTACCCGGTAGTTTTGCTGAGTCGTCATCATGTTAGTGCTAAAGAAGGCAGCCACTCGCGCTCGATGCCACTCGCAGCCCTGGGCCACTATGGCCACCATGCTGTTCATGCAGGCATCAGTCATGTACCATACCGGGTTGGCACCCTCGCCATAGTCCAGTGGCACCTGTCAGTACTCGGCACAAGCCTGTACATAACGCTTTACTTGATCGAAGGCATGCTGCTCGGTGTCTGTCCATCAGAACGGGACTGTGTCGCCCGTTATGGCTGACAAAACTCCCATGGGTACATGTACCCCGTAGATGTGGTCGGCCAGGTATCCCACTGACCCAATAACTCCCTGCAGTAAGTCGCGGTTCGTCGGTACTGTCCAATTCATAACCTGGTTAACCTTATCAGGGTCCATTCGGATGCCATCATCGTCAACCACGCGACCAAGGACCTTCATTTCACGGCAGAGGAAGCGAAGCTTGCCTTTGCTGAGGTACAGGTTCTCTATTGCCAATATGTCGAGTACGATTTTGATATGTTCGACATGCTCCTCCAAGCTATTGTAGTCAACAATGATGTCATCAAGGTAGACGTCCATCCATCCACCAATGTAGCTGCTGAATAGGTGATTCATCAAGGCTTGGTAAGTGGCCGGCACGTTGCAGTCGCCTATCTGGATCACCGTGCTGATCATGTTGCCATCAGGTGTTGACAACTCGCTGCCGACCGGTTTACGTGTTCTGGGACAATTCGGATCTGCTCGTATGCGTGTTGCCCGTTGCAATGGAATGGTAACGGCCCTTTGCTGCTCGGCGGAGGATGCCATCGATGTCAGGCAAGGGTCCCGATAGCTTGTGAGTGTTCTTGTTTCTTTCTCGCAAGTCCACCACCGTGCGAAGCTTATCCGTCCGAGGTTTTCGTATAGACAGCATCGGAGTAACTTTCTAGCGCCCGTTATCCAAGTACACACGGCGCTTGGCAGACCACTGTGGTCGCAGTGCTTCAGGGCATTCTGACGGCCTCCAGGGGTAGGCGAGTTCATACAGTTCTCCTCGCACTTTTCTGACCTGTTCTTCCAGGAGGTCTACTGACCTCGATTCAAGGATCTGAACTTGTGGTCCCTTGATTAGTTGGGGCAGTCCACTTCCAACTATGACACGAGTGTCATTGAATCCCAGCATCACCTTGTGCTGGAACAAGAACGGAGTTCCTAGGATCAGGTGGTAACTTTGCAGGTTCGTGATATGGAAGTATTTTTCACAATTTATCCCTTGGTACTCGAGGCATGCCTTCATTCCGAAGTTAGCTTTCGACCTCGAGCCTTGTACAGCCACTTGGATGGTCAGTGGCTTCGCTAATGCCACCCACTCAACGTTGAGTTATTCTGCGAGATTTGACAACATGAAGTCAGCTAGTGACCCTGTGTCCAGCAGCGCTCGCACCAGTTGGCCGTTTATGTGGACCACCACGACATTTGAAGTCTTTGACAACGGTTGCATTTCTTTCCAAGGCAGCATAACTGCCCCTTGGTACCTGGGCTCCGAACAGGTCCAATGACCCAATCAAGTCGCTGTCCGTTGCAGCCAAGTCCGCTGCTTCAAGAACATCCTCTGGGGTCGGAAACAGCCACTTTGGGATCAACCATGGAAGCTATGGGTCTCTTCATACGACCCCAGCCTGTTGCCAGGCGCATTGGGTCATGGTGCGATACCAGTTTGATACGTCGAGTCGCTCTTTCATAGCCAGTTTGAATGGTAGGAATGTCCGCAAGTCCATGGCTTGGTCCCAGATGACAATCACACCGAGATAAGCAACGAGGTCATGCAATCCATCCTTTTGGTGTGCTGACATCGCCAAGGTTGTCAGTAAAGGTAGCTCTCCGGTGAAAATCGGTCCACCAAGGGGTGTCAAGCGATCTCTACCGGGTGCCACTACCAACAACGATGATGATTAAGAGCCGCCGGCGAAGCAGAGGAAAGGTGTTTCGGTAGCGATGAAGCATCGGCGAAAAGTGGGCACTTAGATGAGACGCTGGTTTGAATTTTGTTCCCCTCCAAATAGCTCTGATGACGACTTTATCCTATGCAATCAAAAGCCATAAAAACAGAGTTGAGGTGTCATGTAAACTATGGCACCACACTATAGTCCTATGTTCGAAGGCCCTCCCATATGCGACCAGTTTTGCATAGGTACCACATGTGATTGAGCATTTCCAGTCCTGTCACTCTCCCCAACTTTCCTCATCAACGTTGCCATGTTTTCCTCCAGCGGAACCGACCTTTGGCGAAGTGTACTGACCTCCTGGTGTAAACGTTGCAAGTCTGGCATCATAGTCGACCTGCAGTGCCGCCAGGGACATGATACTTTCCTTGAGAGTCCGGCATCGACTCATTGTGAAGCTTGAGCCATGTTAGGGCGGCTGCTAGTTCCTGTACTCACCGCTCCATGTTGCCGATTTTGGGGTGTGTGTCCACCTCTATAGACTCCGACCTAATGGGTGCCGACTGAATCTAGTCACTCACGTCAATATAATCAACTTGTATTTGAATCAACTTGCCTTTGCTGTTCTCCCCTTGGTCTTGGATGGCTCACCGGGCTCAAAAACATCTCTACATTTCCCTCAGGTGGCGTGCCAGATGATACTTTACACCATTTCATTTCCCTCATACCGGCTTCCTTGACATCAGGATCCTGTCCCACAGCAGTCTTTGCCAATCCTTGGTCTTTGTTTCCATCCTCGTGGAGGTCTTAAATGAATTGTCTTTTGATCCCGCTTGCCTAATGCCTGTGGCCGAGAGGCTGTACCTGGATTGATGGGAGATAAATTCTCCGGTAGAGTCTTGGTGGAAGTGGTGGTGGTGACAGGATTGGCAGGGTGAGGCGGAATTATCCTGGGCAATGGGAATCTCTTCCACCAATCAGTGGTGGAGTCACCGAGCTCAGCATTTGGAGGGATGCTTGTGTCGCTTACAATGTGGTCCTTCCATATTGCCTCGAGCAGGAACCGGTCTACCACATTGTTCTCACTAAAGATTTGGTCAGAGTTGATTTCTTCCTTTGGCCACATTTGGATTTCCGTCGCCATCTTGGCCATGATACACAGGATCTGTAGTGACTGCCAAAAACATTGTCTCACCAAAGTCTGGAAAGAAACTTTCAGTGAAACATAAACTTTGCGTTGTGGGACCCAGTGGGCCACTTCCTCGGCTAGACACACAATCCACTGTCTCTCGTCTGCTTCTCGTACTCTTGGGGCCCCCATCGCCTCGATTATCCGAGCGGTGTGTGAGAAATGTGTTTGTTGATGTGTGGATTTGGTGGACATGTTGGTAGTTGTACCGTGTTGAGTTCCAGTGAAATGAGCTTGGGAGGGTGTGATCCAGTAAGGTTCGCTGTCCCTTTCAAGTTCAGTGACCGCCGAGCGGTGTTGGAATCATAAATGGTGTAACGAATGTGATAATTATGAAAGGAGAGTTTTATGTTGGAATGAAGTGCTTTCACTAATGTAATTGCGTTCAAGGGGCCCAACGTCAGAATCGAGCTCCAACCATGCCACTCAGCCAAGTCCCTTGCTATTTTGCTGTTGCGTTCCAGGAATTGAGTCATTGCGAGGTCTTAGCAAATATTCGGAGAAGCTCATGTGCCCGCTTCAGGTCCTTGCCGCGTTCCTTTCCAGTGGCACTCAACCTGGCTTGCTTCTCCATCAGCCTGAATACCAGGGCAGGAGCTTCTATGGGAAGCAGGTATCGGTCTTTCTTCGTGATTTGGTTCAGCCCTCGGAAGTAGTGTTTGAAAGTCTAGTCAAAGACAGGCAAAAAGACCGGCAACTGGACAGGCCAGGACCACTTGGCAACCAGACTGATCGGTCTGGTTACCCAGGGTTTAATTATTGACCGGTTGCAACCAGTCCGGACCGCAGCCAGTTGCTTCGGAAGCCAGATGGTCCAGTAGCCACGATTTGGCGCGGGGGCGCGCCCCCGGGGGCCCTGGAGGGGGGATGGGGGGCGGCCGGGG